>JASGXE010007509.1:0-20427 GCA_030068105.1 Sinentomon sp. SZTP_YWyxl | reverse complement strand
TCAGGTGTCACTTGATTCGATTATTCTTGAAAGCTGCAGTTTATGCTTTGCAGTTGGAATACGTATTTTTCATCAGATTGCAGAAATTAAAAACTGCCATTTTTGACCCTGAAAAGCTGGAATCTTCAAAATTCTCATCTATCTTGACCTTTACACGCCAAAGCCAAATGATAGCCCCGCAAAAATGATCATTCCGAAGGTAAAAAAAACTAAGATCAGTTTTGGTGAAGGCAGATATATTCTGATGGGTGGTGGCCACTGTGCTGCAGCATGAGAGGGCTATTCCGTAACAAATTCACATGTATGTGATTGTCAATGTCAGATCGTTGACGTGATGTGAACCAGCATTCATCAGAAGGTAAGCTGAGTGAAACAAATCCAACAACAACCAAAAGCCTCAACCCACCTTGAGATTGAGTGTTGCCCCTGGCGTGTGACCACCAACGTGTTCTTGTCCTCTGCTTTGGCAGGTTGCACTGTTTCCATCATGAGTGTGTTTGCACGTAGGCAGATCTCACGTGATGCAAGTGAAACTGTGTTTGTAATGCAGATCCTCAGGTCGATCACAAACGAGGGCTCCTGTGCAGGAAGAAAGTTGAAGGAAAGCTCTGTCATCACAATGACCCACTTTTGAAAAATGTCAAAAAACAACTGCTTGTTACCTTTCAATTTGTGGGCCTGTTGTTCGCACCCTCAATAGATGAAAAATCATAGTTAGAATTGTATTGGTTGTAATCAACTGCGGCAAATCCCTTTCATCATATGGCTTTTTTTAAGGGGGGGGGGACCTGGTTTCGGCAAACTTTTTTCTTTTTAGACCCATTTTGTTCAAATTTTGCACACACTTTGGAACCAATCTAGACAACTTCTGTGCAAAATTTGAACACTGTAGCTCATCTGGTTCGGCCACAGCAGCCATTTTAGGGTAAAAAATAAGGCGATGTTCCGTCCCGTGCACAGTGATAACCCCACGTGTAAGAACGCCCAAATTCGAGTTATAGGGGTAAAAAAACCAAGCCAAAACTTTTGACAATGCCCGATTTCTTGTTTTTGGCCCCAGAATTGTGTGGCAGGTGATTTTCTGTCACTTCACTAGAAAAGCGGTAAATTTTTAGCATTTTTTTCCTTTCACTTGTTAATAACTCTTAATGGAGGCAAAAATTGTCAAATTGGCCTTTCAATCTTTTTAGAAAGTTTTTTTACATAAGTCCACCAAATTGAAAACATGATCACATAAAAATGGCTGAGATACACGGGGCGGAACACAAAAAATGCTTAAAAAACAAAAGTTGAGAAAACAGCGTCGAAGACCGAGAACATTTTCGTTGTACTGCTGTTTTTACCGCGAGCGGTAAAAACATGCCTCCGGTCTTTCGTGTGCCATTTTTTGCTATTGAAGATATTTGCATTTGGTTTTCACCATTGGAAACTAGAATTTTCAGCGCATCTGGACCATACATTAAAAAAAATTGGACAATTTTTCATTTTTCACGAAAAAATCGAGCAACTATAATCCACACCACCAAGTATTTGATTCCAAGTGCAATGGCAACCGGATAAACTTCTCACGCATGCAAAAATTGCATTTGCATGCAACACACTTTTGAATAGGAAAATGTGTGTGTAAAGTAATTCAGTCACCACTGAACTCGCTATTGAAACACGCTTGGCCCAGGTTTAGTCGTACAATGTGAGCAAATATCTGATGAGATCGAGTAGATTCTTTCGTGTAATTTTGACACAGCTTCCCAAGTATTGGTGATACCGAGGCATGGCAAGCATGCTTCGTTATTTTGGTAAATCTAACATATGCCATAGGTTAAAGAAACTAAAAAAAAGGAAGTTGTTTTTTGCACAAACAAAACCTCGCGAGGCCTTATGCTTAAAACAGATCAGAGCCAACCGAGCAAAGAGCAGAGAGAAGCAAGCTTACACTTTTGTCTTCGTCATCCGGATATCTCCAAAACATCATCTTCCCATCTCTGAGCAGGCACCACCTTCTCTGCCATGCACCCAAACCACCAACGTCAACAAATAGAGTGAGAAAGCCACGTGATTGTAGACCACCCTCGGTGATCAGTTGAAGATTCATTTCAATTGCACCGTCCAGTGGACAATCATGGGGAACCTGCAAAGGAGACAAATAAAAGGCTCTGACTTTTACCAGCTGTCCAAAAGATCTGCCTAAACTTTTATCAGCAGCTTAAATCAGGGTGTCCCGTAAATAAACCACCGAAATTTCAGAATAGATTCCCCAAGACCATACAAATCGAAATTAATCAGTGGAAAAAATTGATCGGACCCCCATTCCTGAGTTATGCCCCCAAAATGGACCCTTTTGGGGTATTCATGGGGGAGGTACGATTACACCATAGAACTGTCGAAATTTTCAGGACAGGTTCTATGGAACAATAAAACAAAAAAATGTTCAGTGACGAAAAACCATCCCGAGCCTCCAATTCCACGCAGTGCCCCCCAAAAATCCAAAAAAGCCCAATTTGGGGTCGTTTTGTGGAAACTGAGATATGGAGATTGGGGGTCGTCGCATAAAAGTCAATTTTCGAAGGCAGATTTCCAAAGGCACGCGGAACAAAAAATGTTCAGTGGAAAAAAGTCCAACGACTCTCCATTTCCACGCAGTGACCACTCAAAAACCGCTAAAAAGAGCTTCTCGTTTTCAGGGGGTTATACGAGTGTTGTCATGGTAACGCACAACACCACCATGGTAACACTCGTATAACCCCCTGAAAACGAGAAGCTTTTCAGCGGTCTTTGAGTGGTCACTGCGTGGAAATGGGTCGTTGGACTTTTTTCCACTGAACATTTTTGTTCCACGTACCTTTGGAAATCTGCCTTCGAAAAATAGCTTTTATGCGACGACCCCCAATCTCCATATCTCAGTTTCCCCAAAACGACCCTAAATTGGGCTTTTTTGGATTTTTTGGGGGGGCACTGCATGGAATTGGAGGCTCGGACGGTTTTTTGTCACTGAACATTTTTTGTTTTCCTTATTCCATAGAACCTGTCCTGAAAATTTGACAGTTCTACGGTGAAATCATACCTCTCCCATGAATGTCCCAAAAGGGTCCATTTTGGGGGGTTTTGGGGGGGGGGGCATAACTCAGTAATGGGAGGTCCGATCATTTTTTTCCACTTCTTAAGTTTGATTTGTACGGTGCTGGGGAATCTGTTCTGATATTTATGTGGGTCGACTTCCGGGACACCCTGTATAAATAGCCAGACAACCTTCTCATCTTGAACCAAAATGGAAAACAGGAAGCCTCTTTTTTGTTTTTGGAAAGCATGCATAACAAGCTCCATAATGATAGTTAATCAATTTGTATTTTCCTGAAATCATCCCAATGGTGCAATCGGCCATATCCAACAACAAGAGCAGTACCACAAAACTTACATGATGGTTAATCTGCAGAAAACTAAATGCTCTTCCAGGAAATGCGACCAGATTGATTTTTTTTTCTAACTCCCACACAGACATACAAATATTTTCAGGGGAAGAATGTCGACGAAACATCATGTAGTAAGTTGTTTGTGGGAGCAGGAAAAACCCAAAAAACTAAAAAACCACAGGCCTGCTGCATTCCTGAAAAACCACCAGGAGCTTCAAAACCCACCAATATGGAAAATTAGACAATTCACAGCTTTACACAACAATTAGGACAGAAAATTAAATACCATCTCCAAAATCCAATGCCGTTTTATGCCGCTGCCAAGACCAATAGAGGTGCTGCCAACACACTTGAATCCCGGAGAGCGAACAACGCCCGGTCCACCGGGACTGGACACTGCAGGTGACTTTAATTTGCTTTCCCGTGCACTCTTCCGGGGAGTCAGTTTCAGCAGTCCACCCCCACCCTTCTTGTGCTTGAACTCCGAATTGACCTTTGACGTCACCAGAGCAAAGACTTCGATGCTGACGGCAAAATCGGGTTGGAGAGACTTCAGGTTTATGAGATTGGGGAATCTGAGCATGCCTTGATCGACGCCATCTTCCGGAGATATCAACTGGGTTGGTATGATGTGACCACGGTAGCCGAACAGAACCAAGAAATGATGCACTTTGTTTGCTGTTAGGACCAAGAAACAAAGACAGCACGTCATTTGAGAGAAGTGAAAGCTTCGACTGCAGATGGCAACGTACGAACTTGTCTGTGAGCTTGTAAGAATTTGTATTCGATTGGACTTTTGATCTCTAACGGACGATAGACTGGCAAAAAAAACTTGTTTGAACTTGGGAACCTGATCTCTGCAACCGAGCACACTGTCCCGATGCTAGGCAAGCACATGGCTTGGTAGAGAATGAAAAACAACACAGGAAATGAATAACCAGCAGTGAAAAATGTGCAAATCGATTTTTGGAACGAGTTAACTATTTTTCTTTTACTCAGCTCCGAAAAAGTGGCCTGCCTTGATGCAGCACACCTTTTCTTGGTGGTGTGGTCCCATGCATTCAAGGTAAAAGACCCTTAAACGCCCATCCAATTTCACACCATTCAAGCATGCTACGATCAACTCTACTCAGCAGATGGATGAAACAACAATGGCAATGTGGCATGATGATGAAAAATTCACACAAATCCATCCAGTGAATTTGCTCTTGAGTTGAAACTGAGTAAGTGACACTGGTTCCTCGTCACATGCTTTCAAATCAAATTTTCAGGACAAAATGCGAAATGTGCATATGGGACAAAAAGAGAAAAAAAAAATAAAGGAGGAACAATTGCAATGAGAAAGTACCAAACACACCCAATTCACCCTTGCACATGTTAGCCAAGAATTCCCTCTTCAATGGTAGGCATATGTCCCTGATGGTGAGGTTTCCTTTGAGTTCTGCCTTGGTCTGCTGGTGACCTCTATCAGATCTTGTTGAAGGTGCTTCAAGGTCTGGAGATGCTTCTTCAGCCTTTTCAGTTTTCAGCCTCTGCATTTCAATGATGGCAGCCATACGTCTGTGAGCTAGATGGAAAAGAGGTGCAAGAACAAGGAAGAAATGAATTCCTCACATTCACACTGCAATTTTGTGGTTAATTTAAGAAATCGCTGGCATAGTGACTGCAGAATTAATGTACGGATACCAGCATTTTTTCCATTCAACTGCTACCTACGACGCTCTTTTTTCTTTCTTTTTATTCCCATGCAGACGATAGAAATTTAGCCCAAGATTTCAACAGTGTTCAAAAGGTGTCAGATTTTGACCACGGTCACAAAAGAGGTTCTTCAATTTCTGCATCAGAGTTATTGCCAAAATCTGAACGGTCGCAATTTTTACATTTGTGGTATGAGTACATTAATTCTGCTGCCGCAAAACACACTCTTGGTATTTCCATGGTACCACCCATCTTCGCCCTTGAAGCTTGGTTGCACCCCCCACTGGTGAGTTACTGCGGGTTGGGTGTGCATGATTTGACCTTGAACGTTTGACTTGATCTGTAGCCATCGTATTCAAACACTGACAAAGCTGTTAGTAGCTTTCACGACGCCTGGTTTTTTTTTTGACAAAGGACAACAAAGCATTTTCCGGTCAACTTTAGGAACTATTGAAAGATGATTCCATGTAAAATTTCACCAATGTTGGTCAAGTGGTTACTGAGATGTTTTTGTTTATGTGCAATGCGGAAACTCTGCACTGATGCCAAGAGAAAACGGAATTATATTGCGGGCTCAAAATTGGAAACGTGGAGTAAAAACGCTCAAAATTTGAGTGATGGACCCAGATTTATAACTTTTCAACAGGAAGTTAACAAATTCTCCACTTTTTGCACAATGCGATAGATTTGCTTGAAAAATAGACTGGCAATGAAAATCAAACATCGACTCTGACACTCGATTTTTGGTACTTTTTTGCACAGGCAGTGAAAATTTCGCTTCTGGCACTTTTCCGAGTCTTTGGAAACAGTTCCTCAAAGTTTTTTGGAAAGTACGGAAAATAAAAGTGCTCAAAATCAGGGTTAAAGATAACAATTTGTGAAAGTTCTGTTGCGCATCCTGAAAATTCTCGCCAGGGGAAAAAGAGTGTTTGAGAGTTTTGATGCCGGAAATGAATTCAGAAATTTCAAAATTTGCAGTCTTTGACCGAAAAAAGGGGTTTGTCCCACCAAGCTAATTTCTCCAAACACTAACAAGCTATTAGCAACAGCCGTTCTCCTTCGACATACTCAGCAGAGCCAATGAATTCATGAGTTGAAACGCAAACATTGAGTGCTTGGCTGGTCTGAGCCATCACTGTTTGCTGCATCATCACCTATGCGAAAGAACGAAGAAAAACATTTATCACCAAACTATGAATAATTGTTAAAACCGAATATTTCACTCCAATTTTGTGTAAAAATTGCTGAATGAATTGCAATAAATAATTGGCTGCAATTTGTGTCACCTTTGAAAAATAGGGAGCCAAAAATTATAACACAGGCAAAAATGGACACGATGTTGAACAGTCACCACAAGGAGTTCAGAGTTGAAACCAGGGTTTTGTGACAACTGGTGGAAATCGCAATCTGCAGATTTTTAAAACACATTATCTTGTTGCGTGGATTTCCCACACGTATTTTAAATGTGAGTCTTGATCCATCGATTTCCCCAATGTAGGAATTTTAAATAGAAAAAATCATCAGATTGAGATGATCCGCATTTTAGAAATTGGCGGAACAGCTCCTGCTCCTCAATCAAACTTTTGCTTATCGAGGGACACCCAGAAGAGATGAATCTTTTGGGAGGGCATTTCAATTCCATGAAGGATATCGGAAAGAAAGAGTTTTAGTTTGTGATAAAACTTATCACAACAAAAAATGAGAGAGCTAATTCATCCTAAGTTTTGGAACAGAAATTGTCTGGAAGGATTAATCCTGGTGCCCTCATACATGAGTTATTACAATAAAACCACAAATCTAGACAAGTCTGACAAATTCCACAAATTCAAGTCCACAAATCTAGACAAATTCTGTAGGTAACAATAATTCTTCACACCAGACAACTTCATAGACCCTAATTCATGGCCTCCAGATGCCTCAAATCTGGTTGAAGCGATTTGGGGCTGTTCCGGAACTCTTACTTTCACAAATGGACTGTGGTCCATAACTTCGTTACCTAACAGGTCACTTAAAGGAAGCGACGTTTTTTAATTTTTACAGGAGCAACAAAAATCGATTTTCTTCATTGTCCGTGTGTTTAGCATTGAACGTCTTTTCTTTCCATTTCCATAATGCATGCTTGCAACTGTTACTGACATTGTTCTGTTGCCTGCAAAGCCCCTTACTCGTATTTGAGGAATTTTGTATGATTCTGACAGAATGTTTTGGTGGAATGTAGGTATCTGACAAAATGTTTTTGGGTTTCCAAAGTGTCCAGTGAGTATAAACACGAAAAATGTTCGAACTTCCCAGTAATGGTGATATTTTAGAGTCTCAACATGTTCCATCATGAAATGTCAGGTGCATCTGAATTCAGGCTTTTGAGCACAAGAATGGAAATGGCTCGCCTTCTTTATTTAACCAATATTACTGGATTCACATAATTGTTTGGAAGTTTTTAAGGTGGACTTCGCAGCTTCATTCAGTCGGCGGTTCAAGTCCAAAATGATCCCTCCGAGTCACACATTGCACAGAAAGTTTTTTCAAGATCAGTTAGGCTCTAGAGCGGGGAGCAGAGAACCTCTTTCGTTACTTGTGCTGAAAAATCGTAAAAATTTTGGCGGTTTAGACCAATGTTGATTACCTACATCGGGAGTAAAAATCAAAAATCCAGCTCTGCAGGCAAATTCTGCAGGCTTTTTCGAACAGGCATACAACGTTTTACACTCCAGACCAGTTTCTGGCTGAGAAATAAAGCCAATGACACGGTGAAGCAAGAGAAAAAGACTTTTGATACCCATTCGTTTGAAATGATCACTGTTGCTGATGTTCGTGGGTTAGTTAAATCCATCACAACTTATGCAGTGGGATGTGATGGAATCTCAATACGACACATAAAGTTATTGCTTACTACACTTTTGCTCCCATTGACCAATATTGTTAACTCTTGTATTGAACAGAACTATTTTCCTGCTCTTTGGAAGATGCCACAAATTTTCCCTATTCCTAAAAAGCAGAATGTAGTAAACATGACAGATTTGCGGCCCATTAGCATCCTGCCGTGCTTGTCAAAGCTTCTGGAAAAGGTCCTTAATGAGCAGATTGTTAAATTTCTTGCTTCAAACAACATCTTGAATCAGTTCCAATCTGGTTTCCGAGCATCCCATAGCACTGGCACTGCTCTACTTCAAGTCATGGATGAATGTTATCGTGCAATTGACTCTGGGAACCTTTTTGTCTTGTGCTGATAGATTTTTCAAAGGCATTTGATTCCATTGATCATGGCTTGTTGTTGGCTAAACTTGAGCACCTTGGGTTCAGCACTCACTCTCTTGCAATGCTCCGCAGCTTCTTTTCAGCACGTCTCCAGAGTCCATGTAAATGGTAGAACTTCAGAATTTGCCACTGTCACCAGAGGGGTGCCCCAAGGGAGCATACTAGGTCCGCTTTGCTTAGCCTCTATGTGAACGATTTTGGTACATTTCTCAATACATGTAGTTACCACCTGTATGCTGATGATGCACAACTCTATTTGTCTGTACCATCCATCATCCAAACTACCTGAATTTATTCAACATATAAACAGGGACCTTGAAGCCCTTGCCGTTTGGTCAAAGCAAAATCTACTTGACATAAACCCTGAGAAATCTCAGGCGATTCTGGTTGGTTCTAGACAAGTCCTCCAAAAGCTGAATTTTTCATCCTTGCCTGAAATCATTTTGAGTGGCAAACCCATCACTTGGATGAAGTCTGTGAGAGATTTAGGCCTGTATTTGGATCAACATCCTAAGTGGGATGCTCATGCTGCACATGTTTGCAGGATGGCATATGCAAAGCTTCGAACACTAACTCCCTTCAAAAGGTGCTTGTCTAAGGAGATGAAGTTGAGACTCATTAAGTGTCTTATCTTTCCTCATTTAGACTATTGTGATGTTGTATTTGCTTTGCTGGGTACTGAAGTTCAAGGCCGATTGGACAAGCTAATCAATTCTTGTATGAGATTTGTGTGCAATTTACGTAAGTTGACCATGTGAGTTTTGACAGAGGGGTACTCAATCTACCAACGAGGTTGCTGAGGGTTAGATTTCATTATGCCATGCTTATCTATAAAGTTTTAGCCTCTCAAGAGCCACCCTATCTATATCAGAAGTTTCAGAATAGTGCCCATCACCACAGCACTCGAACAAAAACAATTTTGTAATCCCCAAGCACAGGACTTCAATGTTCGAGGGCTCATTCTCATATCTTGCACCAAAAATCTGGAACGCAATCCCTCCGAATATCCGTAACTCTGTGAATTTGTTAGAATTTAAGCGAAAGCTTGAAACCTTTTTATCTTTGCAACCTGATGTACTAATGTTCTGATTGTTTGATGTCAACATGTTGTTTCTGTTTTTGGTCAATATTGGTTGAGTGTAAGAGAACACATTGTGTTAACTCCGCCATGTTTATTTTGTAAATGAAGAAAAGACGTAATAAATAAATAAATATTTAATTCATTTTCAGCCTAAAATAGTTGCAGATACAAATGTCTAGGACAATGGGTCTAGTCAAATGCAAGCTGAGCTGATTTTTGACCCGGGTGGAATTTCTGTAAAAGGTTTGAAGTTCTGGATGAAGTGGACATTGATGGATCATAATCCTGCGCATGATTTGTAGATCTGTTGCAGGAGGTACGACCCTCAATTGAAAAATATTACATATAAAAATGAGGTATTTAAGCATAAATATGGGTATTTTACCCCCTCCAAGTTCCACAAATCAGGCACTCATCCTGTGTAAAATAATTGTCAAACCTGGGATATTTTTTGAAATTTCCCTCTTTCAAAGGTAATCCCCTTAAACCAAACTAAAAAGGGAGTGAAAGCAATCAAATGTGATATCGAAGCCATGCTGACAACACTTGTACCTCAGCCTGCAGGACCCTCAGTTGTTCAAGAATGGTCACTTCCCCTTGATCCTCTTCACTCTCTTCCTCTGAGTCACAATTTGGTTTGTAATGATACTGATACAACGATGAGTCATCAGCACCAGCACCACCAGGTGGAGAAGATATTGTCTCCAGGTCAGGAGGTCGAGATATCCGCATCATTGGTTTTGTTGGAGATACCTGAAGATCGGAACATTATGAATACAGAACTCATTTTTGAACAAATGTCGCACGGAAGAAGCTGATGTGGAAAATCACAGTTGTTTCTCACACCATAGGGTGATCCAGTGCAGATAAATGCCAATCTGAGGTTATGAAGTAAATTCTTTTCCATTGAAGTGGCTAAAATTTACTTTCCAACCACGGATTAGCATTTCTGCAATGTATCACCACAAGGACAATTTTTGATCGTTGAAGTGTTCTGTTGATCAATCCTTACCCCATATTATTTATATTCTCATCGATAAGTGTTGCAAAAAAGGGACGTGAATGCAATTTAAAAAAAGAGGACAGTTTAAGAGACTAAAGTTTTAGTTTCAGAGACTAAAGAAATGAGTCGTTCGAAGGGGCATGGTGAGAATGCTTACCCCCACACAGATGAATGGGGCATTCTTGCCTTCTTTTGGCCTCTTCTCATGAATATCCCATGAAGTTAAAACCCAGGCAAAACCTGACGTGTTCCAAAACAAAACTCAATGAATTCAATTATTCATAAAGGTGATAAAAATATTCTCTAACATGTCTTTCAGGGACCATCTGGTGCAGGCAGTGAATTTTGAGATGTCCCATGCCCATTTGCATTGGTGCACATGAAGAGTGATTCCGGGCAGGGCTCATTGATGGGCAGGTCAAGCTTGCAGAAAAAGGACGGACAGCTTCCTGCCTATCGAAAAAGGGGAATCTCTTTGTCCTGTGATTATGTCTGGGGTACATTTTTGCAAAACAACAATTGAGTGAATGTTTCAAAAAAAATGCATCTTAAGTGCAGAAATTTCACCAACATCGTAATGCTGATTGTAGGAGCTCCCGGACTGGCTAAGTCCAGATCCAGTGACTGCCCATGCATTCTTCTCTGGAGATTCGCTCGAAGAAATGTCCTGCAAGCAGAAATGGTTATTGGGGATGGGAAGGACTCCATGATGACTCCATGATGATGAAGATTTTCATCCAAATTCATACAAACTGAGATACACATACGGGGGTGATTTTTACTAAGCTTCCTGTAACATTTAATCATCATAGCATAGCTAACACTTTCGGTTTCCTAACATGCACAGCTGACTTAGTAGGTGTAAATAGGCTCCGCTTAACTCGTCAGAAGGTGGGCCAGTTTTAATGCGTGTTCAACAGTGTAAAATGACTGAAAAATTATCGTTTGGTTCAAAATCTCCCAAGTAAGGGTAGAATCTGACTGGAATTTTAAGTGAACGCCAGTTTTGCATTTTCATTTTGAGTCGCCACTTCGCCGAGCCCTCTGTCAGTCATGATAACTAGATTCTCAATGTTATCTTGGCTCTTGAATACCATGATACATGATGCAACAAAAGTAGGCAAGTGGAAATTTTGCATTGCTGAGTTTTACAAGAATATCGCAACTATACCTCATGTTGGATGTTATCAAAATTCAACTCTTGTTCAGCGGAAATTAAATCAAAGGTTATGAAATGGCAAACCAAAAATGAGCAACGAATGCTGTTTTAACAAAACAGCATGGTATGGGAAATCATTGAAAGCCTAGATAGGCGGCAAAGTCAAACGTGCTTTGGAGTAAGGTAGGTGCAGAAATTCGTTATTTTTGCAGTGAAACATGCCGTTGGGATAGTTGTTTGCATCTTCTATAGCAAAAGCCAATGTCTTCTGAACCACTCAATGAACAAAGGAATGCAAAAAAAATGAACAAAATTCCACTCAATGAACAAAGGAATGAAAAAAAAAATGAACAAAATTCCACTCAATGAACAAAGGAATGAAACAAAGGAATGAAAGCCCTTCTATCAGAAGGGCTTGAAGTGCAATACCTTGAAACAAGAAAATTGTAAATTATTTGGCAGGCCGGCAACAGCATTCTTAAAGAAGAGAGATCTTCAAAAGATACAAACTTTGGAAATTGAGATCCAATACCACTTCAAGCACCACAATTATTCTTCGAAAAGTTAATTATTTGCTTTCACCAATTTGCTGAAAAAGAAGAAAAAACAGAAGAACAAGAAAAAAAAAAAAAGCTTTCGAACCTCATCTTGATAGTTCCAATGTTTATTGGGAGATCTTCCTTCCGATGTGGATTCGTCCGCAGTCCTTTGGATGGCCTCCTCAAGAAGATCATCAATTTCAAACTCAACGTCCTCGTCCACAGCTGACCTGTGAGTGTCTGCAGCGACGACCTGCAAACAGGATCAAGAACGTTGCGAGTTTCGATGTTCGTCCTGAGAACGTCTCAGTTTGGGTCTACAGTGGAATGTTGATGCGATCTTGATGGAATGGGCAATCACCTGCGATCTTTATTGTTTCTGTACTACTTTATTTGTAATGCCTACGATCCTTTTGGAATTCCGTTGTTGCAATGCAGGTTTTTATTTTCCATAAAACTATTTTTAAAAGCACAATAATTGTTGGTTGGCAAGGAATAATAATGTAAGCTATGCTTCCATTTAGGCAATCTACAAAACATTTGCGAAAAAAAAGGTGAATAAATAAAGGTGAATAATAATTTTATAATAAAGGTGAATTTCAATTCAAAAAAAAAAAAAAAAAAAAATTCAGAAACAACTGTTGTGCCATTGCAAATTACAAGTAGGTATGCCACACAGATAGTCATAAAAACTAACCTCCTTTCTATCAAATGTCGCTGATGATATTCCAGATTCTGATGACCTGAGTGAACAGAAAAATGAATGGATTAAAAATATGCAGGACAAAACAGAGGTCATATTATGGGACAGGCCTAAGCACTATTTGATATGGGTAGATAAGTAATTTGCAAATGACCACTGTGCCCAACTGAAAAAAATTGATGCGAGATAAGATGCAGCCCTTCTCTGAACACAACCTGTCCAGAAAGTGGACAGGTCCACAAAGAAGTGATGAAGTTCGAAGCAAATATTCAGCTGCACAAAGACCAAGAAATTAATCCTGCGCTTCCAGAGCATTTGCTTCAGGATCAAGATGTACTTGCTTACACAAATGGTTTCATTCAGGTCTATCCCATTTTTGTCTACTCCACCACAGATCAGTCTTTACTGCTAAAACTCATTCATTCTAAAAGTATAGTGGCGGTGGAATTGATGTAGCATGAAAAATTGTGACTTTAGATGTTACGCTGCAGAAATAATAACAAAAGTGAGTGGTTTGACTGATCAAATTTTCCAGAAATCACAGCATCGTTTCTGTCTGACGCCCTAACACTTCATCAGTTGCCACGTGAGAAGGAGCCAGACAAAACAAGTATGGTGGTAGCGAGACAGACAAGTCCACAATTCCTGGTGCCTGGGACCACAAAAAAACATATAATCCCTCTGTTAGGAAATAACGTTGAAAAATAAAATTGCACCATTCCATAAAAAAAAAGTATCAGAAACCAGCTGCAGAAGCGAGGTCAAAATCTGACAAGTAGATAGCCTTGATCCAATCTGGCACTTTAATTTCTGCCATGTTTGACACAATTTACCCCACTAATACCCTGTTTACATCTGTTTTTTTATTATCATTAAAAAGTTAATGATCATCAAAATCGCAAGTGTAAACGCTTTTTTCCAATTTTTTCGATTAATGACGTTCCGGAACATAATTTATTTTTCAGTTTTTGTCATTAATTTTAGATGTGAACGCCTAAAATTAATGATCATTAAGGGAACGTCATCAGGAAGATGGTTTATTTTATGTTCCGAACATAATTCATTTTTAATGACGTTCAAAACGTTTCGTGGTTTTGCGGTCGCTTGAGCACTTTTGAACGCACAGTAGCGCAAATTCGACAAAGAATGCTGCTGAAATGCCGCTGGCCATTCAAGGACACCATATTCCAGAAAAGAAAAAGACGGAATGGCTTCGAATAACCACCAAAAATGAAACAACATTTTTATGGAATCTGAAAATTTTGTGGAGCGACTGTGTATTGAACCCTGGTTCTCTTGGTCTGCAGTCGAATGAGCTCTACCACTGAGCTATACCCCCAAACTTGTAATTCTATTCTAAAAGAACGCTCATATTTCACTGCTGCTGTTTCCGGCAACGAAATTTTCAAAGGGAACAGCAAGCGCAATCCGCAGTCTTTTTTAATGATGTTTGGCGAAAATGCAAATGTAAACGGGTCAAAATAAATGATCATTAATCGACCGTTTCGATTAATGAGCTTCCTTTTAATGATCATTAAAAATTCTGATGTAAACACGGTATAAGAGGAAGAGGACAAAACTTAATTTTACAGTTTTGAATGTTCAAATGCAGAATTTGCTTTTGGCTTTCCAGCAAATTGAAAATTATGGCAGTTTTTCATTTTTCTTACACCAGCAAAATTTTGGCAATTTTTCTAAACACTGGCACAAGCGACTTGAAGCAAAATAATGTCTTACCCATCTGCATCCAACTGGGAATTGAGATTCTTTCTTGCTTTGCACAACATAGGATCAAGGTCAGGATATGCATGACCAGGTCTGGGAGGAGATACAATGACCTCGTGGCCAGTTATATCATCAGTAACTGATGAGTGGTGTGGATTCAGATCCTTCATTGGTGGTGGTATCGGTATCGGTGAGCTGGACTCCGCTGACGGGACTTCAATGGGAACAACAGACGTTATTCCTCTGGCTGGCTTTCTGGGTGAGCTGGAGTTCTGGGAAATATTTTGGCAATCAATAAAAAATGTACGATTTGATATGAACACAAACTAAATTCATTTGAAACAAAATGCTGAAAGAGAGCCTCAAAATTCTGCAAAATATTTGGACGAGATTAGAAACTGAACAACCATCAACCACCAATAATTCCAACTGAGCAACCATCAACCACCAATCATCCCAACATCAACTGATCTGCACACTATGCTCAAATGCACCAAATGTGCAAGAATATGAATTTTTACGCCAGAATTTACAATAGAAGTTGTCGACGTTTTGTTCTCAGATCAAAATTGGAAGCAAACACAATGAGTTGGGAAACATTTCACCAAACATGCACCAAAATCTGAAATACGAAGACCTCAAGATGTGCAAAGATATTGCAAATTTCTGACAGGTGGAAAAATTAATACACTTCACGGAAATAAAAATGCACAAAAATAGAGAAGTGGCAGGTCGCCTGGTGTTTTTCCGCTTTTGCCTTCAATTTCAAGCATTTGGATCACACTTGCATGAAATTTGTCATATCCACCTGGCAATATGCCATTTCGCAACCTACCCCATTCACTGAGTGGCTTCCTTCGACATTGGTGTAAATAAGAAAACCTGTAGCTACAACCGAAAGAGATTTTCCGCAACAAACAACCAATTAGATTTTCTTTGGAACAGGCACCCAAAGACAAAATTCTAAACAATTTAAACTAATTGAAGCAATGACACAAGTTACGAAAAGAATTACCTCGCTTGTTGCAAATTTTACATCTGGTAAATTACTTCCGCCTGCATTGTTGGAATTCGATTGGCCCAGCTTCTGATGCTTCCACCTGTCACGCACCATTTGTAGCTCTTTCTGCCGTTCGACCTGTGCAGAGATCAAAGATATGTTTTGACACTTCACAAGATCAGATGCGGCAGCTGCATCCATGGTGGTTTCTTCGTGGTCAGCTACAACATGCATCTTGTTGACAGTGGCTAGCAAACGAGAAAAACAGTAGAAGTAGACTTAGGAGAGTGTTCTTCCTTTTGGTCAGAATTGAAACAGATTCTCCCCACGGTAGCTCACCAGCCCCAGGACTGCTTGCTGGTGGGTTTCTTCCGAGGATAGAGATTGAAATGATTTAGCAGATCATTAACCACGGAAGTTTGTTGATGACCTCAAGTCAGCCGGCTTAAACCATTGTCACGTTCCCAATTAACCTTGATGATTCGGACTTTTTTTGACTTCACATGGTTCATGCCATGGCCTGCAGCCTGGAAAGCAGCATTTGTTTCCTTCCAGGACTGGGTTGTATCACACAAACCAGGTGGAGAACTCCAATAAAGTTGGAATCATCACGGACAGTATTACCTAACAGCAACTCGGCAGTTTCTTTGACACTGCCAGAGAATGATACCTATTTTTTGCACAACCACCTTGATTGCACCTTGCAACTTTATTGGGTCGTAGGAAGTGGTCCTACTGCTACCTGGTCCAACCGTCACCTGGTCCTACTCATTTTTAGTCCTACCGTAACCTGGTCCTACCGTAACCAAGTCCTACCGTAACCAAGTCCTACCGTAATCTGGTCCAACCGTAATCTGGTCCTACCGTAATCTGGTCCTACCGTAATCAGGTCCTACAGTAACCTGGTCCTACCGTAATCTGGTCCTACCGTAACCAAGTCCTACCGTAATCTGAACCTACCGTGATCTGGTCCTACCGTAATCTGGTCCAACCGTAACCTGGTCCTACCGTAACCAAGTCCTACCGTAATTTGAATCTACCGTGATCTGGTCCGACCGTAACCTGGTTCTACCGTAACCTGGACCAACTGTAACCAGGTCCTACCGTAATTTGGACCAACTGCAATCTGGACCAACCGTAATCTGGTCCTACCGTAATCTGGTCCTAGCGTAATCTGGTCCTACCGTAACCTGGACCAACCGTAACCTGGACCTACCGTAAGCTGGACCTACCGTAATCTGGTCCTACCGTAACCTGGTCCTACCGTAACTAGGTCCTACCGTAATCTGGTCCAACAGTAATCTGGTCCTACCGTAACCAGGTCCCACCGTGACCTGGTCCTACCGTAACTAAGTCCTACTGGGATCTGGTCCGAAATGCAGGCACAGTTTCGCAGTGGCAGTTGCGTTGTTTTGATACTGGTTCTCAAAATTACCCCGCTGCAAATTAATGATGAATCACGAAAGACAGAAATCAAACCTAACCTAACCTAACCTAACCTTACCTAACCTAACCTGGCCTGACCTAAACTAACTTAACCCAACTGGCTGGCCCCCTCCGGCTACTCCCCATCAAAGTCGTGAAAAATTCACCGAGCGGTTATTGCGTCCATTTTGTCTCTTATCTTTACGGTAGCAGGAGTGCAATCACGTTTAGAACAAAAACAACGCAACTACTTCAGCGCAAACATCCAGAAAATCGGGAAAAAATGCGGTTTGGCTTTTGGTCCTTCCGTAACCAGGTCCTACCGTAACCAGGTCCAACCGCAACCTGTTCCTACCATAACCAGGTCCTACCGTAATCTGGTCCTACCGTAATCTAGACGTACCGTAATTTGGTCCTACCGTAATCTGGTCCTACCGTAACCAAGTCCTACCGTAATTTGGACCTACCGTAACCAGGTCCTACCGTAATCTGGTCCTACCGTAACTTGGTCCTACCGTAACCAGGTCCTACCGTAATCTGAACCTGAAATAATCTGGTCCTATCGTAATCTGGTCCTACCGTAACCTGGTCCTACTATAACCAGGTCCTACCGCAATCTGGACCGACCGTAATCTGGTCCTACCGTAATCTAGTCCTACCGTAATCTGGTCCGACCGTAATCTGGTCCTACGGTAATCTGGTCCTACGGTAATCTGGTCCTACCGTAACCTGGTCCTACCGTAATCTGGTCCTACCGTAATCTGGTCCTACCGTAACCTGGTCCTACCGTAACTTGGTCCTACCGTAACTTGGATCGAATGAAATTTGGATCGAATTTTTCGAGGCGCAAAGAAAAAGTAGGACTAGATTACGGTAGGACCAGATTACGGTCGCACCAGGTTACGGTTGGACCAAATAGCAGTAGGACCAGTTCTGTTCCCCCACTTTATTTGACTCAACCACCTTGCTTTGCCAGTGATGAATTTCCACAACAGAAGTATCAACAAGGAGCCAATTGGCAATTTCCTCACTGATTTTCCTCGGAGCAAATTTTAAACGGTTGGCATCCTTCGTTCCCAATCAGTGCGCAGAACTGCGCTGAAGTAAAAAAAACTGATGTGACATGTGAAAAAAATAAAATTGACAAAATCAGCCAGACAAGTGGCACCAAATTGTTATTTTCCCCTCTTCTTTCCATTTGTGCTTCTCTGATCTTTAGTGGTATTCTTATATTCTTATTTATTTTTGTTGTTGGCAGTTATTCTTATTCTCTATAGAACGACAAGCTTCACCAATAATTCGCGATTACTTTGCACAAAATGAAGTGTCATTGTAGAGAAGTCATTTGCGGTGGACACTGCTTAACAAAGCTTGGGGGCAATGGGGAAATGGCCAATTACTTCCACGACACAAATTCGTGCATTCAAAGTGGCCACACATGCCCTGTTATTCATTTAAAGTTAGTTTAATTCAAAGAAGTTTTCAAAACTCGACAAAATGTTTTTGGTGAGAGTCAACATTCTGCATCCAAAAAATACTCGCTAAAATTCGAAGCAGAAAATTTTAAATTTCTCCCATGTCTATCCATGCACGTACCACAACTGCAAACTGGAAGACAGAAATCAGACAGTCACATTCAGAGAGCCAATGCCTTTTATTTATTGAAAAGGGTGAGGCTCATGCGCAGAGACACGTAAAAATCGCGTTATAGTTTTGCATTTTTCGTTTTCCAATTTTGAAATTTCGCATTTTGTCGCTTTGGCGCTTGGCTGATTTCGCTTTCCATCGCAAGACCCAATTTCATGATGCCCAGCCTTTATGTAGGTCAGCCAGAACCAATTATTGTGCTTGAAAATGCTGCTATTGCCACATGGTGCTTGAAAAGTGCTGAAATGGGATCGAACAAATTTTGAACTTGCTTCTTGTCAGAGTGTGGAACCTGTGCACAGGGCCGGCCCGACCGTACGGTCAAACCGGCATTTGCCCAGGGCGCCAAATTGTCCAAGGGCGCCATATCCGCGATAAAAAAATCTTGTTTTGTGAATGTGATGAATTGACTCTGCATCATGTGCTCAGCAACCTGCATATTTTTCGGCCAATGACTTAAGAAACGGCCTTTTTTATCTGGTCATATTCTTTCCCTAACATTCTATTCCGAATCGTGGCATCAAAGGCAAACCTGTCCACCCCAATGTATAACAAAGCAATGTAATAACATAAATCCCAGAGTGACAGCTCTCCATTCTTTGACATTCTGCGTGAAGCCTTATGATTGCATCTTCAAACTGCATTTATCTTTGTTCAATAACAGGACTTCTACACTTGCCTGTTGAGATACTGGCCCAATAAATTTGGCATCTGCACTGAATAAAGCGCATCCATTCTGTCATGCATCACACACCTCAAAGCCAAGAATACAACGTTGAAAAGTGCTCAAAGGACAGAAGCAGCAAATTGCAGACCAAGTTTTAACCGTTTATTTTCTTCCAAACTTTACAATATTTTGAAGTCAGAGCAACAGCTGAGGGTTGCTTGAAACGCTGGTGGCCGGTTTGCATCCACAGTACTGTCGAGAAAAATAAGACCAGTTCGATGGGGGGAATATGTGATATGTGTTGCATAGCTGCAGGGGCAACTTCGCAGGGGCATAAACGTTCGCACGTATGGCTTAGGTGTATTGCGGGTTTGCATATGCTTTCAGGGGCGCCAACCTTTCGCTGAAGCACCGCGCTTCCGCCGCGTCGCGCCGCAGGGCCATGCCGGTGCGCGTGTGAGCCTCGAGCGATCCCGAGATTCCTTCCGCCCCGCGTTGCCCTCCCAGGGGTCCCCCGACCAACCCAGGGATCCCTTCAGTGTTCGAAGAGCACTTTACTGATCTCCGGCTCCAGAGGCTCCTGTTGCCGATTCAGCTGTGCAAATTTTCTCATTGGGACAAAGGCACGGGAGGAAGTGAAATCAGCTGACCTCGGCGACAACACACAGGTGAATGTGGTGGCCGTGATGCGCCGACTGCGAAAACTGCAAAGAGCTGCGTTATCACTGATCCTGGGAACGGTCTGCGAGTGGGGCATGTGTCAACTCGTGTCAGCCACTCGACAGCAGAAACGCGAAATGGCACTGCATTCCTGTCGAAAAGTGGTGGGCCAGAAGCTCCACACTCAATTGAGATCTGCACTGAAATGCACAAGAGTAGCCGTTCTGCTCGTAAATGTACTCACCGACATATCTATGTGCCAGCACCGTCGGCCCACGACATGTAACCTCCATGCCGCGTCCGCCACAAAGCCCGGAATGTAAATGAAATCTGTGTTCGTCTGCCCATGAGACATTATAGGCAGACTGCCGCGATGATCCGCTCAGATATAGGTACAAATCGGTGCTTGTGTCAACTTTGGTCCGCGAATCTCGCAAATAAAAACGGATTAATAAAAA
>JASGXE010007508.1:0-18749 GCA_030068105.1 Sinentomon sp. SZTP_YWyxl | reverse complement strand
AAAGCATGTGAGACTGCAGGCAGATGTGAGCTAACTCAGAAATTTTCGGGGTCCACTCAAACCATTCTTTGTTAGCACAAGACAAACCAAAAACAACTCCCAGAATCACAATTTAATCACAGCTGCTATAGGTATTACACTTAGAGCACTTACAAACAGAAACAGAAAAAAAAGTGGCGACAACAGTCAAATACAGCGAGTCATTTGGGTCCCATCTAATAATCTAACATCAATCCTCCTGAGTCCATTTTCTTCTCAGCATTAACTGTCCTTTGTCAACCTGGTTGACAGAGGAAAGCACAAAGCAGCAAATTTGGTCATGTGAACTAATTAGGTAGTTATTTACCCATCACCTAGACCTATGTCATTTTCCAGTGTTGGTAGGTTAGAAAGTGGATGTGTGTGGCAAAAGAGTGCAAAAATGGAGTACCTACCTACTGAATAAAAATTCGCCAAATGCAACTTGAAAAAAATGCACATTATCCTTTACAATTCATTATTATCCAAATAAGGGAGCAGAGACTTTTCTATCAAGTTCATATCAATCATGTCTTTGCAAAAAATCCTAACTAGGTAGATAGGTACTTCAAGATTCCCATTCGTATCCCACAGAAGAATCATCCAGCAAATAACTATATGTGGAAGAAGGTTGGGAATAAACAATAAGCATATGCTTAAAATTTAAGAAAACTTAATCTTAAGACAAGGATAAGACAGCTTTTTGAATTAGACTTAGAATTTGCTAAGATCGGTCTTAAACTTAGAGAGTTAAGAAAACTTAGAGATTTAAGAATTCTTAACTTAAGACAGTTTATTGAATAAGGTCCCTGTTCCATCATCTTTATTCCAGTTTCCAGTCTACTCCACAGTCCACACATGCCATCCCTCCCGCTTCCTGACTCATACCATTCGACGTGGGCCTGTCTGCGTGCATTGGAATGCTCAGGAGCTTGCTTGTTTTACATAGGCATTTGCATGGCTGTTTCCTGCTCAACCACATTTGCGGTCGCAAATGGCCCAGCAGGGCACAGACAACAGCAGCATGCAACACACATCACTTCAATGCACTTCAGAAACCATCTGCAGTGGTGCGGTCATTTTGACGAAAATGTTGCGGGCTATGCGTTGCCAGGGGAACGCAGCCGCACTGTGTCATTTTAGCCCCTCCCACTGCCGTTGGAACAGGCAAATCGATCGGCAAGAGGTGATCGTATCCAACTTCGAAGGAAAAGTTAAAAACAGACTGAAAGCACGCAATGACTGATGGCAAGCCTTGAGCATGATTTTTAATATCAAGGCCAGCATACACCGATCAGTTTCGACGTGCCACAGTTTGTATGGTTTTATGTAGTATTTATGTAGTTTGTATGTTTAAGTAGGGTATAAAAGGTTTAGTAAGGTTGAAATTGCTTTAAAAATTTTAGTTAGTAGTGCATAAATGAGGTTTTTGGTGCGATGACGTCGGTGCAACCTGCGATTTCGGTAGAGGTTTCGAAAATAAGCTTCCTATTCCAGAAAATTCAATTTTCAGCTGACGCCAAACATCACGTGTACGTGAAAAGAGGCACTTGCCTTCCACCACTGCAAAGTCATAACAATAAAATTATGCAAAAAATGCACCCTTGAGACACGTTTTTTGCACAATTGTTGTGGCATTTTTGCGTTGTTAAGCTGCTCGACACGTTGTGTCGAATTGGAATGATTTTCCCATACATTTCCTGCTGAAAACTCGGGTCAGAGGAGCTCTGTTTGTTGTTTTTGAATTTCTGAGCAGCTTCACGCAAGGCGGAGCTGCGATCCAGTTTTTCCAGATCCAGATTAGTTCTAAATATGAACCAATGGAAAGAATTCGAATTTTCTCGCACTTGCGCAGAAGTTGATTCTGGTGGCACAAATTAATCACAGGGTTGCCACCCACCTGGAAAACCTGGAAAATTCAGGGATTTGAAAATCAGCACCTGGAAAATCCAGGGAAAAGTGGGAAAAAAGCAAAAACCTGGAAAATCCAGGGAATTGGAGGAACTTTTGTTGTAGTTTTTGGCCTCTTGAACACCAAATTTATCCCCAAAATGATCGCTCAAATTTCAAAATTTCCTCAGCTTCTGGGGGGCTGAGCCCCCAGACCCCCTGCCAGGGGCTCTGCCCCTTGGATCCCCGCTGGGACGTTGCCCCAGACCCCCCCAGGGCTTAGCCCAGATCGGCAGGGACCTGGAAACCCAGGGAATTCTACTTTGGATTTTGAGTGGCAACACTGTGGCCCGTGCTCGCCTGCTTGTTATTATGTGCTTGTTATAAAAGTTGATAACCCGGGCGGAACGGTTTTTTCAATACGGTGAAAGTCGGCCCACACTGCACTGGGCCCACCAAATTTTTCCGCCTGAAATAACTCCTGTGCATGATGAAGGGAAACCGAGATCAATATCCTTCGTTCATTTTCTGAAATTGTCGTAGTGCCGCCCATCAGGAAAGTTGTCCAGAGATGCAAAAACATTAAAATGGCACCTCTAGCCTGAGGCTATCCTTGCAAAATGCATTGTAAACTAACAGCTGAAATCAACACGCCGTGTTAGTGCTGCATGAATGTCGAGCGCAACATTTTTTGCAAAAAAAAGGGGTCCTTCACTCAATCAAAGTGAAGCCTAACTCAATCAAACCTAACTCAACCCGACCTAACCTAACCTAACCTGCAGTTGCGCTTTATTCGCTTGTTCCGCGAAATGCCATATCTCCCATTGGTCCGCATCCACATTTTAGTTCGTCCCAAAAACGAACCTCAAATGAGAAAAAACCGCGAAAATTCAAATTTTCACCCACCAAATCAAAACGGTTGCACCGATTTTGGTGGAACAACATCTGCTTGATCGCTGTTTATCCCTCCGATTGATTTTCAAAATATCAGCCGATGCAATTTTCCTTTTTTGATGAACCAAGACGGAGATGAGGCGAGTTTGACGAACTGTGTGAGGGGATATTTGACGAAAGTTTTGAGGGATGACAGTGCATGAATGACAACAGATCTTTTTTTCAATCAAAGATGGATGGGAAAATGGACGAGGTGGATCGTCTCGTGTTTTTTTTATGGAAAATCATCGCAACAATGCGATGGATGGAAGGGAAGTTTGTTCCTGATTTTTTTTTCTCTTCTTTTTTCAGACATTTTGTTTTTCCGTTATTCTTTAAATTGTGTTTGGTTTGGGATTGGCAAAAAGTAGCTGCAAACCTTACTTGAGTCTTATTTCGGAAAGCCCGTTCAAAGCACTGCCATGTGGTGGGTGCTATGTACGTAATAATACCGATACCGAATTCGCCCGCGTGGGGCAGATGGCGGCGTGCGAGCTATGTACCTAGATAATTCGGCAGTGTGGAATAATTTTGCAAGCGTTTTCTGGGCTTGAGAAGAAACCGCACATGCGAATTGTAGACGCAATCGCAAATTTTGTGCGTCCGCAGGCAAATCATCCAAGTAAACCTCCACAGGAACATAGGTAGGCCTAATTGTCATTTCACCATCCTCCAAACTCGTGCCACTTTGATAACATCTCACGATGTTTCTGTTCACAGTGCTCACACCCTCTCAACTGTTCTTACTGTTTCTTTTATCAGAACTGACCAAAGTTCATGCCAATCTGGATTCTATTGGCGATTCGGAGGATGATTCTCACGATGACAACATGAGTTGTATGTGCTGCTGCCATTAACAGGAAAACTACTGACTAAAATGTGGATGTGGCTGAAACTAAGGCTGCTGTCTGCAAGTCTCGATATGATCCTGAAGATTCAAACACCAATCGAGGATGCACGGCAAACATTTACCAGAAAACCAGCTTGGATGTGACTCCGACGAAGATTGCTGTTGGCAATTCAGTGTATGACTCAGACACCAGTCGAAGATAATGTGATAAAATTCACCAGAACATCTGACTGGATCTGACTAGCACTGATGTTTCTGGTACGTTTCATGGACTTTGTGCACAATCTGTTCAAGTGTGTTCTTTTTGGATTTTCTGGTCAAATTGCAGTGTTCACACCAGTACATCTGCCTGGATCTGACAAGCACTGATGTTTCTGCTACGTTTCATGGACTTTGTGCACACTCTGTTCTTGTGTTCTTTTTGGATTTCACTGGGCAAATTGCAGTAGGTATTCACTTAGTTTCAGCCTGGGAAAAAAATCAGTGAGGGACTACTGTGACACAGACATTTATTCTCACATGAACTTGTTTATTCTCACCTGGGGAGGGGACACTGTTTCCGGCTGTCATGCACAGATTTTCTACCAACTAGTTCTTCGGCCAACTCAGAACTCAGCTAAAACACCGCTTCGCAACAATGTGGTTCCACTTACTTCTTGTCATGGTTATCACTCCGTATGGACAATGAATTCCAACGATCCATGTTTGCTGCTTGCAGTTGACCAACTGTGACGTGAGTAAAGAAGTGATAATATCAACTGACAATTTTTTTTACTGATTTTAATTGAACTTCGTTGATCACCGATAGGTTAACAATCAGGACAATGACCAGCAAGAACCCAATGTTCAATCAGGAGTTACTCTTCACGATCTCGTCGAGCAAGGCTTTCGGCGGCCGACACCAGTTAACGAAAGAAGTGTGATGTTGCTGTTTGGGATCAAGGATGAGAAAGCACTTTTCACAGCGAACATTTCTCAAGCTGTTGACTGGGCTGTCGTACAGGCGGATGCCAGTGTTGGGAGCGGAACGATTCTAAGATCAAGAATCTACGACTTGTAAAGTGATTGTTTGATGCTGTTATGGGATGCAGGATGCAAGCAATGTTTCCAGCAGCGACATCTTACATTGTTGACACAGAACACTGGGCTCAAAATCTCCATTGTCTTTGTTACCTACCTTACATGTAATTCCTTTGAATTGCTATGGTTGGGATGAGGTGATTTTAGGTGCGGGCCGGGCCCACTGATGTGTTACCATAATCATCAATTTCAAAATATTCTAGCGATTCACCCCATTATTCCATTTTATCTTTCTTTTACAGTGAAGTACTTAGCAACACATCCTGATCTTGAGAATCTGAGCTCAGTGTCGAGGTCTACACAAAGTATTGAACATTGTCAGCAAGATGTGATGACGGCGTTAGAACAATTCGAACATCCTGCTGGAGCATGCTTGGAAGACATCTTGACAGGTTACCTACCAATCTCCTTTTATCCATTAACCCCTCAAGCCCGGAATTACGAATTGGAAGTCCAGATGTCAATTCCAGCTGCAAAGCATCAAGAATGGCTTAAAAAGGGGTCAAAATCAGTGTCGTGTACCTACACATGATGCTTCCAAAAACTCAATTTTGGGACTTGACACGCCCCCTGACTTTTTTTTTGTCTTCAGATGTAAGTGCCAAGGTCTACTTTTCGGTTTTCGGATGACACCAAGTGCCGGGGGAAACCGCCAAAATGAACCGTCTATTTCCCCTGGAACTTGGTGTCATCCGAAAAGCACAAAAATGAACCGTTTAGCCGGAAAGTGGCGAAAAAGCCTTCAAAAGCTGGTTTCTTTTCCCAATGCAAAATCTGCGAAATAGGTGTCATGTGCACATGACGTATTTGGCAACATGTTTGTGCCCTGAGGCTGCTCTAGTCACACTCTGAAGACAAATTGAGTAAAAATACAGAAACTTTTTTGCACTTGTTCATGCTGGAAGACCAAAATCAGCGATAAAATATGCATAATCAGTCTTAATTTGTTGAGAAAGTCATTGATAATAGTGTTGACATACCTCACAAAGGTTGAGGAAACTGAATAATCCCAGGATCAACGCACCATATGGCTTTGCCGATAGAGAAAGGAACCAAAATCTTTCTGTACATTTTTCTCCCATTTCATTTTATTTTTCTCTTATCAAGCCGTAAAAAAGGGGTTGAGCTTTTGTAGACGTTTTCAACACCATTGGGGGGCCCATTGCTTTGTCTACGAACTCACTGGATGTGATTTTCGAAATTTCGATTTTTCCAACTGCTTTGCTATACAATCTACGAGAAGACGCCGACGAGAAAAAAGAAAAAGACGTCACCGACGAGAAAAAGTCAACGCCGACGAGATTTGAAGTCCGCGACGAGAACAAAGTCGTCGGCGGCGAGAAAAAAGTCGACGACGAGAAAAAAGTCGGCAACGTGAATGAAGTCGTCGGCAACGAGAAGCACATTTTTTTCCCAATCCACTTCCGCATGCGCGTCTCTGATTGGCTGTTGGGAATTCCAGCCAATTTCAACATCCCATTTTCAAAACCAAACCTAACCTAACCTGACCTACCTAACCCCATTGCGACCCCAGAAAAAGTTGCGAAGCTGTGGCAAACACACCAACGTCGGAGAGATCTGGTCTGGGTAAAGTTGCGGGTAAAAGCGCTGCCATGTATTTCTCCATCTGATTTTGCATTTTACCCGCAATTGCGGGTAAAATCAGGACCACATCTCTCCGCCGCAAATGGCAAAAAGCGGTGGCAAGGCAAAAATGCGAAAATTGATGACGTCACAAATTGAGACGACGTGATTGGCTGTTGCGTTGCTGCTGTCCGCGGAAGTGGATTGGAAAAAAAATTATGCCAACGAGAACAATGCCGTCGCCTTCCAGAAGAAAGTCATCGCCGACGAGAACAAATCGTCGCCGAGAAGAAAGTCGTCGCCGACGTGAACAAGGTCGTCGCCGACGAAAACAAAGTCGTCGCCGACGAGATCAAAGTCGTCGCCGACGAGAATGAAGTCTTCGCCGGCGAAAATTTTGTCTTCGGCGACGAGAATGATGTCTTCGGCGACGAGAAGAAAGTCGGCGACGAGAAAAAAGTCGTCGGCGACGAGATCAAAGTCGTCGCCGACGAGAATGAAGTCTTCGCCGACGAAAATTTTGTCTTCGGCGACGAGAATGATGTCTTCGGCGACGAGAAGAAAGTCGGCGACGAGAAGAAAGTCGTCGGCGACGAGAAATAAAACAGTCGGCGACGAGAACAAACCTTCCTTGTTGCCCGACGAGAACGCAAAGTCGTCTCAGATTAGTCGCTGACGAGGACAAAATCGTCGCGTCGACGAGAAAAGTTGTCGCCGACGCGAATGGGCCAGTCGCGCAAACGAAAAAAGAATCATTTCTGCCCGCAGGCGTTTTTGGAATTGCTCAAACAGTTCCGAGTTGCAGAGCTCCAATTGGATTTTCGACGCACCAATCGCATTTCCGTTTGTCATCTGCAACATGGAATGCACTGGGCCGATGGAGCTTGTTTCAAAATTTTGTTTCTGGCAATATCTCGACACTGGCTGCGAGTTGTGAGCTGCAAATAGTCTCCAAAGACGCCAAAAATTCAGATGTGCTCCTTTAGAGGCGATAATTTCGCTAGGACGACTCCTTCGCCCTTAAAAAGTGCAAAGAAAAATTACTGTTGAGGATCTTTCACCAAATATGAGCAACGGAATTGCCACAACGAATTTCCCGACTGATATCAAAGCTTCATAAATTTCAATTTTCAGAAATCTTCGGCGCGCTTTCGACACGCTGCAAACAAAGTTCACAAGACAATGCGAAAGGCACCGAAAGGGGGCGCGGGTGTGTTGCATGGAAAAGAGTTTGAAAAGAGACCTCACAAGCGATGGAGTGAGTCAGTTGAGGACGACGAAACTCAACTTTCCAATTCGCGCATGAGTTCCATTCAAAAGCATTGCGAGGGATAAATATGAAGAAATCTCCTTGTGTTTTGCTGATTGTTGCAGCCTTTTTGGCAAAATCAATAAGGCATGATTGCTTGCAGTGCGTTTCCAACAGCAGAGACTGAAATTTAAGCAGTTCTGGATCCGACGAACCTCTCAGAGTACCTATAGGAAATATCTCGGCAAATTCACAGCCTTTTATATCTTTTTTCGCACACCAATTGCGCACATTCGAGTCGCTGAAAACTGAAAGTGAAGAACGTGAAGGAAGCTGTGCATGTGAAAGTTCCAGAGAGGGGTTGCGGAGGGTGTCCCCTCACCCGCTGAATGATTAAAGTGGACCGTGGGACCTATGGACCGTGGGACCTGTGGCCATGATTCAGCCCGCTCATAGGGCTGAAATATGGACCTATGGGGTATACATAATGGTCCCCAACCATGGGGCATATTTTTTTTTCCAATCCACTTCCGCGGACAAGGAGGTCGCAACAGCCAATCCCGTCGTCTGAAATTGTGACGTCATCAATTTTGGCATTTTTATTTTTTGCATTGCCACCGCTTTTTGCCCTTTGGTATGTTTGCCACAGCTTCGCAACTCCTTTCTTGGGTCACAATAGGGTTAGGTTAGGTTGGATTAGGTCAGGTTGGGTTCGGTTAGGATAGGTTTCGAAAATAAAATGTTGAAATTGGCTGGAATTCCCAGCAGCCAATCGGAGACGCGCTTGCGGACGTGGATTGGGAAAAAAATATGCATCCATGGGAGTTGGGGTCCCCATCCAATATTGTTCTCCAACCTGAATTCAGAAAAAATTAAAAGTCACACAAAAACGTATAAAAAAATTTGGCAATTTTTGCAGGTTTTTCACATTAAAGACGCTCAATCTTCTCCAAAATGGGGGAAATTTTCCACTTCCAAACACTGGAAAATTCTGCAAAATTCTTGTTCATTGCATGATTTGGTCTCACACAATGACAGGTGCATACCTGTTCCATGCAATTTGCAAATGCAAATCGGTCATTGCCCGATTGTGAAACTGAAAAAATCGGCCCCGATTGGTATTCGAATCCACGACCACAGTCGATGCACTCAGAATATGATTGGTGTGTCGAAAAGCCAATTAGAGCGGGGTATGGAACTGTTCCACCATTTACAATAACGCTGCCCGCAGATGCGATGAGACAAATTTGCTGATGTGAACAAAGTCGTCGGCAAGAGCAAATGGTTCAGGGGGGGAATGATGGGTTTGGTGAAACGATTTCCAGCGTTGGCCTGCTTGTCCGAGCGGTCTTCGACGAGGGATTGTGCGGTTCGAAACGACAAAAAAATGGAGGTCTGGATTCGAATGCCATCAAAATTTTTGTTTGATGGACACCAATCCTCAGAATTTTTCATCGACCCAGAACTGTTTTGCCATTCCATATTTGCGCCCCGACGAGAATGAGATCTTTCAGGGGACAAACTTTTGTCCCCGCGCTGCCGACTGGAACATTCTTTGTCGACGAGAACACTTGTCGGCGCAAAAATGTTTCGGCAATTGTGAGTTTTCTGTTTCAAGCTTCCGCAGTTTTCGGACATTCAAAAACTTTTTTTCAAAGTGAAAAAGCCTGAAATAAAAGGTCAAACATGTTTGCTGGGCTTTTCACCCTTCGTTCTTTTTCCAAAACAAGCAACCGGGCCACCGAGCAATTTTGAGAAAAAGTTGCTTGACGGCCAAAAGCAGTTTGTTGAGATTAAAATTCCCAGAAGTTTCGGAGGCAGTGACATCAGAGCGGGTGCCTATAAAAGGAGCAGTCCGCGGGAGTTTTGCCTCATTTGTTCCTGAGACCGAGAAGAAGAAAGAAGCAAGAAGAAAAGATGGGAAGTTCCGGTTGTTTCTTGGTGGTTCTGATGGTGGTGGTGGCAGTTGCTGTTGGTGCCCCGACTGCAAAGCCTCGGTCGAGATGTGAGGCGAGTTTTGACCACATGGATGACCACGCGGAGAGATTTCTGAAGAGTTTGGACAAGAATGAGGAAGGGAAGCAGGAAGAATTGGAGAAGATTGAGAACCCGATGGATTTTGGCCAGATTTTTGGAGTGACGATGGGAGTTTTGGTGATTTTGATGATTCTGATGGGAATGATCCAGATATGGATTGAAAGAGTGAGAAGCGGAGGACCTTGGACGAAATTCTTGTGACATGCAAATTATAGTGATCAGGACTAAAGACTTGAATAATTAAGTTTAAAATAAAGTGTTAAGTTTTGATGAAGTGAAAAAATAAAATATATGAAAAATAAAAAAAAAACAAAAAAGAACAAAAATAGAAAAAAAAACAAGAAAAAAAAATAAAACAAAAAAAAACAAAAACAAAAAAAAACAAAAAAAAACAAAAAATAAATAAAAAAAATAAAAAATTAAAATGAAAAAAAAAAAAAACAAAAAAAAAATAAAATGAAAAAAAAAAAAACAAAAAAAAAAACGCACAAAAAAGCAAAAAAAAAAAATGCACAACAAAATCTTGGTGTTCGCCCTCACCCATGCATTTTCAAATTCTCGAAATTATTTTGTTCCGTGTTGAGAGGGGTGTGACTAAAACACTGAACCTGCTTGTCCTGCTGGAAACCTGCTTGTCCTGCTGGTAATGGTCAAATAGGTAGGTAAGGTTATTGTTAGATTAGGTTATCCTAACCTAACCTAAACTAACCTCACCCAACCCTGACCTAACCCCAACCTGGCCATTACTAGCAGGACAAGAAGACAAGCAGGTTCAGCATTTTAGTCACTTCCAGTGCAGAGAACCTACTACCCAGGTACCTACCTAATCCTTTTTTATTTTTGCTCTTCCTCGGAAGTAAGACTGGCTGGATGTTTTACGTTCCTGCGAATTTTGAAAGTCATCAGTTAGACGTCGACATTGTCCACTCCTACGATTGTCCTTCTGAAACGCATGTCCTTCAGAGTTCGGAGCGCGGAACCTTGCCAAAACTGACGTAATGCAGCGTTACCTCACCTGTTTATCCTATCTCAACATTAGGGTGTGAATTATCGGAATCGAGCTCCGATTCCTGCAATCAGATTTTTGGGAATCGAAATCGAAGCACAAGACATCGGAATTTAGTCTGGAATCGGAATCATTTTTTGAATTTCTTTTTAATTTTCAATTCCGGAATCGAGCGCTCAATTCAGGAGGAATCGAACCAAATGAATCGAGATTGCCCCAGAATCGGATTCGAGAAATGGAATCGAATTATCGAGAAATCGACTTGGAATCGCACAGACACACACCCCGAAAATGTATGAACAGTGTGATTGGCCTCTTTTCAGAAATAAAAACCTACCTGTGCTGTTCGCCGCATGGCTTCCAGGTTGGCCAAAAAATACTCAAATTGGTATGGCCTAAGTAAAATACTCGAAATTGTAGAAGTGCTTTTTGTGATCAAAGAAATTGGGAACACCAATCAAGAATGTGAAAAAGTAAAAAAAAAAGAAGAAAAAACAAGTGAGTGTTCTTACCCCCTTCTGCAGAACTTGCCAAATTGCTATGCCCCATCCCTGGCAAGCTGCCAGCTGGATGTCATGGTGCCAGCAGAGGCTGGCATTTGAACCACAGCTGTAGCAAGGGCAATTACCTATGGCTGTGGGCTATCGTGCGAATTGAAGCCAAAACCACTTTTGAAACAACCAAGTTATTTTATTGCCTGCATCTGGATTTTGATACGTGCCAAATCCTTTCCCAGTTTTTTCGCTCTGGGTACCTACCAACCTACCACATTGCAATCCCACTTTGGGTTTGGAAATGACGTTTCGCCCAATAATTGGGTCTCATTCGTGTCGGCGATGAGGGGTCGCGCCACTTTTTGCTGCTGGCGTTGGGACCCCGCAGTATTTAAAAAAAAACCTGTTAAGTGCCTGGCTGTTAAGAAAAGATTTTGAACAAAACTGGCATGCTCGTGATCCATGATTATGCCACGTTATTCCCACTCCCAGAATCTTGACAATTTCTATATTTTCCATGTCAAACTTGAAATCATGAGGAGGAGTTAGGAAAGATTCTAAAAATGACCCATTCCTGCTGAAAGTAGTTTGGTCGGTAATCGGCTGATGTGAAGTGAAATTATGAAGGCAGGTACCTTATGGACCTTTTGGGCAGAGGTAGGTAGGAACCTGTAATCAACATCTGCATGTAGCAAAACATGTCGTTTTTCTTCAGGAGAATGGTGCTTTGTACTTCAACCACAACAGTAGGTACGTGGTACGCAACAAGGCCTTTCTAGGTAACTATCTAAATCTAATTGCTGAACAATTAGCGGAATAAAGAGGAATCGCAGCCATGCTGCCATCTTTTGAATGAAATGCAGCATACTAAGTGGACTGATTGAAGAAAGGGATGATTTTCACGATGAGGCATGTGATATGTCATTACAAATTCAAGTAGGTAGGCACAACTAAAATATAAGAAGAAATCGAGAAAAAATCGAAGGATGGCTTTCGTTCAGGGTTGGAAAAAAACATGCTTTTTTTTTAAAAATACATAAAAAACGTTTTAAACGTTTAAAACATGTTTTTTTTTGTTTTAAACGTTTTTTTCTCCATGTGTTTTTTGCGTTGTTTAAAACGTGTTTTAAACATGTTTTAAACAGTTTTAAACGTGTTCCAAAAGCTGCCAAGGCTTATTTTGCACAAATTTAGTGACAATGGTACTTGAAAAAGGCAACAATAATGGTTTTGTAGGTAACAATGACAGAAAAACGTTGAAAATTGAGAAAAAAGGCAAAAAGTATTTCTTTTGTTTTTGCAGATTGTTTTAAACACACCATTTCAAACAAGTTGCGGTTGTTTTTAACATGTTTAAAACACGTTTAAAACACAATTTGGTTTTAAACAAATTGTTTTAAACAAGTCGTGGTTATTTAAAACATGTTTAAAACAGTTTGTTTTAAACAGAATGTTTTAAACCAACAACCCTGCTTTCGTTTGCAGTGAAATAGACTTCAATGCTACCATTTGGGATAACTCATATTTCCGTACTTCCGTAGGCCTAGGTAGGTATACTGAAATCAGGTTTACTTCGGTTGGGACATTTCCTTACAAATTTCTGTCCGTGATTATGGGACCAACTGCAAGCCAAAAAAAGTTGCAAAGATTTGAAATGCAAATCTGGAATAATCACAAAACATACTTTATTGCAAATGAGAAGGAAGTGTCCCAATTTTTGGAAAAACACTGCAAAAGGTGAAAAATGGATAGGTACCTTCAACCTTGTACCTACCTACCTTTTATTTTGAAATAGGTGCCGCCTGCCTAGTGCCTATGGCCTGAAAATTTTTCTTCTTTAACGTCATGTATATCCAACCTCCTCATACCTGTGACAAGGCAAGTCTTTGCCCCCCCCAAACCAGCAGTGGCGGATACAGGGGGTGGCGGGGGGGGCGACCGCCCCCCCCCCTTGCGGCCAAAAAAAAAATACGGCAGAAAATGATTTTTTTGGCCGCAATACATAAAGGTGCTGTTTTTTTCCTCGAAAATTGACGTATTCGCCCAGAAGACACTCAACGGTTATAGTGTATGCATGGAGAAGGAATTTGGGGTCCTGCAGCATGATATAGAACAGTTTGGCAGAACTGTGCTGTCCAGACTGACGATCTCAATCCTTCGGATAATGTGAAAAAAGTTATCTATTCCCATAAACGGTAAGCCATTCCCCTCCCCCATTTTCATCATCTTGTACTTTTTTGCAATTTTTGCTGTGGATGCTCCTGACCAACTCAAGTTTTATCCATTTATATTGCTGCCAAGAAAATCTATTTTAACACGTGCAGTGCAAGGGTGCAATGATTACCAACAACGGGCGGCGGCGGGTACGCTTAGCTGAAACCCATCACGTGGTAGGACCTGATTTTTAATTGTGCCACGTTGCCATTACACATTTTGACATTTAATTGTGTGTGTGAATATGTGATGTTGGAATGTTGCTATTGGCAGAACAATGCTTCCCGAACAAATCTAGTAAAGAAATGTCACGACAGCAATGCTGGGGCGGCTGCCCTCGAGACTGCCTGCAGCCGAGCCCCAAACGCCGTTAGGTACCCACATAATGTTCCGAAACTCAAATGATTTCCCAAGCAAGAGCGCCATTTCCCGCAGCTCACGTCTGTGGCATGAATGGCCAGGTATTCCGATCCAAACTGTACCAATGGATTATTTGTGTTGTGAACTGCGATGTGCATTCAAGCTTTGGAATTCTGCTGCAGAGACAGACGAGACACGCACGTCCATATGTTCCATATCTTCATCGCTTCCTTCCATATCTGTCGAGTGTTCCATATCAACAACGCCAACACAAACAAGAACTATAACCAAATTCTGAGCTGCATTAAACATGTGTCTTTTAGGGAGAAAACTAGTTCTGAAGTGTTCTGAGAGTGGTTTTCAGGAAGCAATTTTTATAAGATGTCTTTGGCTGGAGCCCCCCGGACCCCCGGTTCTGGGCGCCTGCGGCGCCATGCTCCGGCGCCCCCCCCTTGACAAAAGGCTGGATCCGCCACTGCAAACCAGTAAAAAAAATGCCTACCTCCTACCTAATGGAATTAGTTAAATGAAACTTTGATGACATTGAATGAAAGTATAACCCCCTCTTAACATCACCAACACAGCATCAATCACACTTCCTGGGTGGTTCACCCAACAGTGCGTGAATAAAACCTTAAGTGTCTGTTCTTGAAGTCACTGCCGGGGACGCCAACTTCAACTTTAAGACTGAGATGCCAGTCTTTGCCTTGTGGCGCATTACAATGACAAATGTTTGACGATATGAACAACACCAGATGACATTAACGTCGTCAAACATTTGTCGAAACTTTGATGATTTAAAAGTATAATTTTTTCATGCAATGCTCAAAGCTGCGCATGCTCAATGCCAAATTTTGAGCTATGCAAACTTCCTTTCAATTGAAATTCTGATTCAATTTTTGAACAGATACTGCCGAGGTCAAATCGGCTCCAGATTTGAAAATTGAAATCCAGTCATGTTTCGAATCTCTTTATTTTTCTGCTGTTGGCCTATCGCAAATGCCTTGCAAAAGCAGCGAAAGAATTACATGAAGACGAAACACGTGTATCCGAAATCGTTTGTACCTCAAAATCTAAAGAAATTGAAGGAATCGGCCTGGAAGTCGTCCAACTCTGAGCGCTCCCGACTTTTTGCAAACCTGCTTCAGAACTTTTTGGTGGATTGCAGGCTGCATTACAGGACGGGCTATCGTTTAGTGTGAGACCACTGAATAGCTCATGTTCAGAATTTCGCCTTCAGCTTTGGACTTGATGTGTAAGGTTGATATATTTTATCACCGGGCACACGTTATTCGGTAGGTGGGTATCTGCATGTATACCCACCTACATACCTAGTATCTAGGTGTCTGCCCACCTGACATTGGAGTGTTTACTAAACGCCCCAGAAACATTGATATGTAGGTACCTCAAGGCTATGTAAGTAGGTATATTAGCGGCGGAAAAGATTACTCATACATGTGTTTTTCCCATTTAACTGTTGCCTCCGAAACTTTTTTCTTTCTTTCTTTTTACTCTTGTGAAGTTGGTAGAAATTAAGGCGCCAGATTGCATCAGAGCATTCTAGAGATGTCACATTTTGACATAGGCCCCAGGGGGTGATGAAAGAGGATTTTTAATTTCTACAGCATGGAATTTTTGCGAAAATCTCAAAAATGGAAATTTTTCACATAGGCCTATATCGCCTTGGACAAATTAAAGGGAGCAAAGTGAAAACAGAGAAATGAAAAAAAAAATGTTGAACAACAATGCGTTTTTAATGGAAAATCGCCGGAGTAGAAATTAGAGTTTCTTACACAAAGCTCCCTTATACAGAACGAATAGGAATTTACCGGTCATTTATGAAATTGTTTTTAGCTTTAGTAACTGCCAGTGCGGAATATAACTCGGTCGAAAATCTGATATGAGTTCGGCAATCAGACAGTCACTGCAATAAGGTACTGGGTGCACCACATAAAGATGGAATAATCGTCCTGCCCCGATTCAGTGTTTCAGACGCTCGAAATGTGCTCCATCTGCAGCGACACAATCGTGGACACGCTAGTCCAATTCTTGCAATACATTGCTGATCATGGCAGGCGCGTGATGGTATCCTGAAACTGGCCGCCAATTCTTATGAGTTGTTTGCACGAGCCGCATGCACGTTTGATTTCGGGTGTCCCCATCGGAGGCCCCATCAGTCGTTCGGAGGCCACGACGTCGGTCCTCCACGGCTAATCTGAGGCATTCCTGGAAGTTGCTCATTGAGGTAGTTTCGGGTGAGGACACTAAAATGGGCAGCTGCGCCATCATGTTTAAGGAAACAATTATTGGCAATTATCTGTGGTGCACTCTTGGGAACTCTTCCTCCTGGAGTAACTGGACGTACCTTTTTCCATTGCGGTTCGCCTTCAATAAAAAACGGGCCGATGACTGAGTCGTTTAAAATTGCTGCCCAAACGTTAATTTTCTGGATATGCTGGGTGTGGCTTTCCTAAAACTAGTGTGAATTTGTCCTGGACCAAAACCTGTGCCAAGAACACGTTCAACCATAGGCAAGCAAGTTACCGGCACACCGTGTATACGACCTGGCGAACGAGTCAACGAACGCATTGGCGGCGGGCGCGATTGTTCAGGAATTCTGAACGAGGCGGCCCGCCTTCGCCTTTGGGTCAAACGCCGGCACGATAAGCGGTCAACAGGTTGCTACGAGGCTGAGCTTGCCGCAACTCAAACACGCATTTTGCCTCACGTTGCAGTCTCGGAGGCGCTGCCTGCGAATGAATGCGGAGCAAAAAAATCCGGTTGAAACCTCACGATCAAACCTGGTAGACATCTGAAGTGTTAATTTTTATTTAAGCTGTATTTGGCCAGGGCGATATGAGTATTTTATAGGCCTACGTAGGCCTATTTTTTTTTTTGAGATTGTGAATGGGTATGCATGAGGAGATGAGTGTTAGTTAGATGATTGCTCAAGTTTGGATCTTGCCTGGTTGTGGATGTGTGTGTGTCTGTTTGGGTGTCTGAAGTGATTGCTATATGACTAGGCCCCGTCCACATTCCGATGATCTCTTCGCGGTCCTTTCCCCTCCTTTTCCCTTTACTCCTCCTTTCGATAATGCAGCCGACGGTCGCCTTTCCTTCCCATCCCTTCCCCTCCCTTCCCTGGTATATGATGAACCTCTTCTGTTCACAATTGATGATTGCCTTTATGGCATGAATACCTGTAGAACAGAGTAAATCTGATAACGATACCGAGTAATCTTTTTCCGCCTCCACTTTCAATCAAGGCCACCACCTCTGCAACGACCAACCTGCATCAATTTAAACTGATCACCTCTTCCACTCTGGACTCTGGATGACATCTGACCTATCAATCACCCAAGGTATGACCTGTGCTTTTGACCTGTATTTTCTTTTTAATTTTGTATGAAAAATAATCATTTGCACCAACCAAATAAATTGCCTGTTGGCAATCTGTCTGCATCGACAGACTTTGTTTCTCCACCTTATTTGGAAACCGACGAACTGTCCTTTTGAGCAATGTCCATTTAATGCCAAACGTCTTGACGTGGTGCCTGGTGCACTGATCTGTTGCTCATTTGCGTCGGTCCATTGGCGTTGGATTTTATTTTCTGACTTCGGACTCTTTGTCCATCGAACTCATCGGCGTGGGGACTCCGTCCCCAGTTAAAAAATAAATAAATAAACAAAACCAAAGGGTCCTTTGACCATTCGACTGCCCATCATGTTGTCTCTTATGGATGTCAATGGGTGCATAGGTAGGTAGGTGCCGCCAACATCCTGGTAAATGATAATGGTTGGCCTAAATGCCAAATGGTGTATGTTGCCATTGTGTTCTTACTACTGTTTTGTACTCCTGTTTCTATCCAAGCATTTTACAGTCACACCAGGGTTCCTGTCATCAACTGTGATTTTAACTTGTCCATCTGGAAGGTTGTGTGTTTTTATTTAACATTCAAGGAGGGCCAGTTGGAATCGGATTACTTGTGCCTGTGAAAAACTGTCCACAACCTGGTTGCATGGACCATAATGCATAAATATGCTGGGAAGGGTGAAACATGCTGAATGGTGAAATATGCTGAGAAGGGTGAAACAAACTACCGATTTGACGCTGTTTTAATAAGTTACTCCAAGTTTTTGATCTGTGCTTCAGTTCCCGACATTAGCCTCAGCCCTCAGCAGATTCCTGATGATACTGCAGAAGATGAGCTGTTGAAAGACCTTGGGAAAATTTCGAAGAAGTGTTCGAGCATTGGCTAGAAAAGATATTAGGTGAGCCAATGAGATAAAGGTTAAAAGTGAGCAACTTTCATTTCTATTGCAAATTTGAGCAACTTTTAGTTTTTGCAAAGTTGCATTGTTGTCCCATTTGATAGTGTGTTTTGCTGGCCCATTTGCTTCCTCATGTGGAATCGTATTTTTGTGCCTGCGTGTAGGTACCTAGGTGGGTAGGTACAGTGTGTTGCAAAAAAGATGTCACACATACAGGGGGAATGGGAGATGATGAAAACCATTTGCAAAAAAGGTGTCACACATATGGAGACTTAATGGAAGATGATGATTTCCATTTGCAAAATACCTGTCACACATATTGGCTTAGATGGGACAGTCAGCGAAGCAGTGTAGGGCTTGACAGCATAGTGATTATTGCTTCGCTGACTGTCCCATCTAAGCCAATATGTGTGACAGGTATTTTGCAAATGGAAATCATCATCTTCCATTAAGTCTCCATATGTGTGACACCTTTTTTGCAAATGGTTTTCATCATCTCCCATTCCCCCTGTATGTGTGACATCTTTTTTGCAACACACTGTACATACCTGTTTTTCATGCCAACAATGACGTAACCTTAATTTCTGATGCACAGTGAATTTCTGAACCGGAAAACATCCATTGTGTTTGAAGAAGAGGGGTCTGAATAAAACGCCTTGTACAAATTAAAGGGAGCTAAGTGAAAACAGAGAAATGAAAAAAATTATTGAACAACAATGGATTTTAAATGGAAAATCGCCGGAGTAAAATTAAAGTTTCGTT
>JASGXE010007507.1:0-18359 GCA_030068105.1 Sinentomon sp. SZTP_YWyxl | reverse complement strand
AAAAAAATTTTTTGAGCAAGAAAGGGATGTAGCATAGGCAATGTACGTCAAAAACAAACAAAAAGAAGCAAAGAAACAAGAAACAAAAGGAAAGAAAAAAGAAGCAGAAAAGGGGGATCTGAGATTTTGAAAGAAATGTCACAATTTAGATTTCGCTAGGACAACTGATGCAAGAGAACACTGGCAGGTACCCGGAATGAAAGAATACCTAGGTAGGTACCTACGAATTAAAGATGCTCTTGGATGGTACCCAGTACCTACCTACCAAGATAAAGCCAAAGTTTGAAGCACGGTAAGGGGTGAGAGTATTTTAGAGGATTACGTGGGAACCTACCCTATCCAGTGCACTACAATGCGGGAAAGGTTCGCCTTGTGTCAGTCGCGCGGAGAGAGCGCCGTCCGGCAACTGCCGGTTAACAAGCGCAGGGAGTCACGGAAGCACCAGCGGGCCAGCGGCATTCGCCAGCAGTACGCACACTCCCTCTTCCCAGCTGCGTGAAAAAGATTTTGCACTGACCACGCAGTGGGGGGCCGCCAACATGGGCCGCCATCTCCGGGCAGGTTCCCGGCTTAGGTCTGGGCATGGGTCCCTGACCCGTTCCCAGACCACAACTTTATCAACCCGATGCATTGCACCAGATCCGAATAGGGCCCACAAGATTAGGCTTAGGTAATTAAGAACAATCAGCCAATCAGGCATATTTTGAGACAGAATTAGTGATTCAACAGAGTTGTGGGATAAACAATTCCAGTCTACAATAGTTCTCGGAATGAATGAATACTTGAGTATGTTCTTGGAAGGTTGATAAAGGTTAATCTTGAAAGCATGGTCATGTCGATCAATGTAAGCAGGAGCAGCAAGAGTATCAGAAAGACATGACCAACCACCGTGACGTGTGAAAATTTTACTGAGAGCTGAAAGCCTGAACTGAGAACGCCTGTCAGAGAGTGGTGGCCAATTCAGAGAGGAAAGCATTGAAGAGACGCTCGAGTAGGGAGAGAAATCATTCTTTACAAAGCGAGCTGCTCTGCGTTGGACTTTTTCAAGTTCGTGGATGAGAGAGATGTGGAAAGGATCCCAGATTATGCAGGCATAGGCTATTCCAGGAGGGGACTGATAAGTGAAATGAAGAGAATTTCCTTGGTTGCAGGAGAACAAGATTTGAATATGCGTCTGATTTTGAGAAGAGCAAAATTGGCATTACGTGCAATAGTGTTTATATGCAATTTCCAGAACAGGTCGGATGAAAGTGTTACACCAAGATATTTGCAGGATGCTGAGGTGGTCAAGACAGCGGTCGAAGAAGGAATAAAGATTAACTGCGGGGTCAGCAGCCAGCAGCAAAAAGTGGCGCGACCCCTCATCGCCGACGCGATGAGGCCACGAAGGAGGCCAGAAAACAAAAGACCTAATAGTGAGTGAGTCGGAGCGCATGAAAAAGAAAATCCAACAACATAGCATCATCAGGGAATAGGGATGCAGTGTTGTTAGCATCTCAGGAGGCATTTGCAAAAAAAATCGCATCACATACCTACCTACCCATGTTCAATGTTTCATCGTTTCCAATTCGTCACGATGAAAGGTCGTTGGATTGAGAATCATCACATTGGAAATGTTGAGTCAATTCCGGTGTTGTATCATCAAAAACAGCACAATGAAAAATTGAACAGGAATGTGTGTGCAAGTACAATTTCCAATTTAGACATAAATGAGAAAAAGAAGAAGAAAAGAAAATTAAACATTTGTAAGGTCGTACAAATAGAGCCAAACTTTTATAGGAAAATGTAGGGGGGTCATGCCCTAACTTAAGAAGAACCTACCTATCTGGGAAAGCAATGTGATCACCTAGGACAGGCCTAAGAACCTCTACAATATGAGAGATGTGGTATGGTAGGTACCGTAAGACTGGGCTACTTTGGACATTTTTGAATTTCAAATTGCCGTAACTTTTGAAAACAGCTGAACTCAAGCATGGAATTTAGACTAATGGGTGTTAAAGGGTTGTGGTCACATACTGTGAAAACAATTTTACCATGGGGGCGGCACCCCCATGCTTTTTTTAAAAAAATGTGGGTGTCCAAAGTAGCACGGAAATTAGGCTTACTTTGGACACTGTATTTAATCTCATTTAAAAACAAGGTTAAAAGTGCTTCTGTACAAAGAAACGTTGGCCTTTGGGCTACTTTGGACAGTAAAATTGTTTTAAAAAATAACCCATGTCAAAAAAGCACACACAATTTTTCTTTAGAGTTTTAACACATTGTTGCTTTAATCAGGTACCGTAAAATAAAAATGTCTCAGAAATGATGAACATAGCACAAAATGTGGATAATAAAGCTAAATGACATTAGAAATGTTTCAAAAAATGGCAGAATTGGTTTGTGCTTAGCACACATTTCTAGGTAGACCTACCTACTTCAACATGGCACATAGGTCTGGGAAGGGCGCAAATGTGGATACCGTAATAACGCTAAATGATATTAGAAATGCTTCACAAAATGACAGATTTGGTTTGTGCTAAGCTAAAGCACAAACCAATTTTGACATTTTTGAGACAGTTCTACTTCAACATGTCCAAATATTTTGACATGCAGATATGTCGTGTGATTCGCAATGCTTGGCACGAAAAAAAGTTTCGCGTTTATTCAACTTTGGAATCTTTGAAATCAAATGGAATAACAAGTCCCAATCTTGAGGTCCAAACAGGCTTCGGGAGTTTGGTCAGATTTGATCAAAGCCATTTCACCAGCATCGTCAGGGACCTTCTGAAGCCTTCTGCCTACGCAAAAATGACACTTGGAGATCACTATCCGCTGGATTACCAGTATCTGCCTCTGCGTACTTAAAAACAATTATCTCGACAAAATACTTTAGTGTCTTTTTTTCTGCAAATTTTACCAGGATGTAGTCATCAACTGCAAGCTCTTCTTGTGATGCAGGAGGTTGAACGTCTGATTTGATGCCCCATCTTCCAACTGGTTAGGTATCAACGTCAGAGTCCAGATCAATCTGTGTTGCTCACGTCTGTGGTCTTGCAGTGATGGCTTTTGATGAACAAGTCAGGTCCTGTAGCATTTTCCATTTGCCTGGAGCAACAAAATTACTTCCTTTTGCTTGCGTGGGGCGGGTTGCGAAACCCAGACAATATATCAATCACACATTCAGACATGTCCAAAGTTGGACATCCCAAGAAAGGACATGTCCAAAGAAACCCCAAAAGCATGGGACTCTAAGGTGTAACTTTGGACAAGGCTTAAACGGAAGCAGGCAACACTGCAGTTAACCAACTGTTGTTGATTACCTTCATGGTAGGCCTACTTTCCCTATCTGAATTCGCAGCATTTGACAGACAAATCAATTACCATATTGGCTGGCCAGATCTTAGTTACGCAGCCCAGAAAAAAGCAATTTTTTGGATGCTCCTTATTTCAGGCTAAAATTTTATGAAAATCATGATGTAAGGAGACAATCTCTGCAGAAATGCTTCTTCTGAGTTCAAAAAACCGTAAAACGTTCCCACATCTCCAAATATTTTTCAGGATTCCCTACACTTTTAGCATTCAGAAAACTTTTTCAGTTCGTCCAAAGTTACCTTTGATGTCCAAAGTCTTACGGTACCTTCAAACTGACAAGTTCAGCTTATTTGGAGCGGCAATGCCATCCCGAAGAATCTTCAATGCATGGGGATGCAGCCCGGCAGGCATCAGCTGGTAGAGCATCAGGAAATGAGCCAGAAGTTCTCGCGCCGAAGCGGTAGGTAGATCCTTCCAGCCCAGGAAGGATATAAGAGGATTGAAGTGGATTAAGCTTAGTCGAGAACCGGATGTGGACACACTTTGATGCATTTAGCGCAAGGCCCCACTGCAGGCTCCAAGAGTCAAGGGAAGCAAGATCATCCTGCAGTAAGTTTACCTACATCAGATTGAGATTGAATGGTCTTGTAGAGACTAGAGAACACAGTCATCAGCAAATACTTAGCATGATATTCGAAGAAGGGTGGTCCCTGAAAACCGGACAGGACTGCCGGACAGGACCACCGGACCGACGCGGACGGGTTAGGTTAGGTTAGATTAGGTTAGGATAGTCTATCCTAACCTAATCTAACCCAACCTAACCTGTCCGGACCGGTCCGGCGGTCCTTTCTGGCTGTCCTGCAGTCCTGTCCGGTTTTCAGGGACCACCTCGAAGAAGATATGACATCAGGAAGGTCGTTGATGAAAATAAGAAAGAGAAGAGGGCCTAATACACTACCTTGAGGTACACCTGATGTCACTGGAAAAGGTGATGAATTTGCACCACCAAGAGAAACAGACTGTGTTCGGTTGCTCAGAAAAGAATCAATCCAAGAGATGATGGAAGCAGAGAGGCCCAAAGACTGCAATTTGAACATTAGAGCCCTGTGTGGAAGGAACAACATCGAAGGCAGTTTTGAAGTCCAGGAAAAGTGCATCAATATCAGTTCCCAGATATCGAAAACGAACTCACTTTATCCAATTGAGCCGAAGTTCCAAGAATTCTTCTTTAGCATCTCGATCGATCTTTCGGCGAATATCTCTCGCGGCTCGCCTCCTCAGGATGCACATGAAGGAAAACTGAAGTGGAGTCAGGCAGGTAAAAATGGTTGAAAACAGCACAAACACACAAAAAAGACTTCACGCGTGAGCAAAGCATCAGATCAGCCGGCTGCTCTGGCAGTGGCAAAAACTGCCAGAATTTCGCAAGGAGGTATTTTGGCAACATGCAGCACTTGCATGTATCAAAGAAACAGTTGCAAATTTCCTTTCGGTGAAACCACCGGTTGCGAGCGTGTCCGTTGCGAAAAAAGCAGTTGCAAGTTTCTCCGTTGTGAAAAAACTAGTTGCGAGTTTCCTCGTTGCAAAAAAACCAGTTGCAAATTACCTTTCGGCGAAGGCACCAGTTGCGAACGTGTCCGTTGCGAAAAAAGCAGTTGCAAGTTTGTCAGTTGTGAAAAAACGATTTGCGAATTTCCTTGATGCAAAAAAAACCAGTTGCAAATTTCCTTTCGGCGAAAGCACCAGTTGTGTTGTGAGTGTGTCCGTTGCCAAAAAAACCATTTGCAAGTTTGTTTGTCGTCAAAAAACCAGTTGCGAGTTTCCTCTCGGCGAATTTCCTTTCTGCGAGAGTGGTTTTGCGAAATTCCTTTCGGCGAAAATGGAGTTTACCTTATAAACAGGCTGAGTGCGAATGCTATGCGATTCTCCTTTTTATTTTAATAAATTGTGCTCTTTTTTTTTCGGCCTCAGCAAGAGAATGATGAATGTTGCAACAGAAAGCATCACCTTTATTTGGAACACAAGTGATTGCGGAAAACATTTAAAAAAGAACTAAGATACCTACATCTTAAAAATGCAATAAAATCGCCAAAATAAAAAAAAAATCAAGAAACAAGCAAAAACGTTTTCCTGCAATAAATCTAAAGCACCAAAACAATCCCAGAATGTGCCAAGACGGGAAAATCGACAACATTTTATATTTTAGTGGAGGTTAGGGGTGCCCTTCAGCGGCCTCAACCTCCACTAAACTTTTGCATTGACATAGATGGGTGATATGTCAAACTGAACCAGGGATGTTCATGCCCTTTCACAATTTTACCTGAGAAACTGCTTAAAATTACCCGAGATTACCTGATTTCAAGAGAGTTTTACCCTAGAAACTACCCTATTTTTTTTTTTCATGTAATAAAGCATGTATAGTATAGGCCAGCAAAGCCAACAAAGTAGAAAGTAGGCACCTACCAGCAGGCCTTCCTGTGCAAGAGTGGCCCACACTAAGCTTTAAAATAGCGACCTATGTGCCCATCATTATTGTTTTTTGCAGGAGGAGAAAGGAGAACTCAAATAACTCACCTTGTTTTCAGCATATGCAGCACTTAGCAAGTTGCATGGGGCTCGACTAAAACACTTGACAAAATCGCTTAACGCTTAACACTTAACGCTTAACAAAACGACTAAAACACTTAACACGCACTTAACAAATCAGGGATGTCCAACTTTTTTCCTTTTTTGTTCTTTCGCAGATATGCTTGACACTTAACGCTTGACAAAACGACTAAAACACTTAACACGCACTTAACGCTCAACAAATCACTGATGCCCGACTTTTTCCCAGTTTTTTTTCTTCTTTGGGGACGCTTGACGCTTAACACTTAACGCTAACAAAAGACTAAAACCTTAAACACTTTACGCTTAACACATAACGCTTTCACTTGACGCACTCACTTAACATCACTTAACGCACTTAACATGCACTTAACGTTACTTAACATCACTTAACATCGCACTTCATGCACTTAACATCACTTAACATCGCACTTAACGCTACTTAACATCACTTAACATCGCACTTATCGCTACTTAACATCACTTAACATCACTTAACACGCACTTAACGCTACTTAACATCACTTAACATCGCACTTATCGCTACTTAACATCACTTAACATCACTTAACACGCACTTAACGCTACTTAACATCGCTTAACATCGCACTTAACGCTACTTAACATCACTTAACATCACTTAACATGCACTTAACGCGACTTAACATCGCACTTAACGCTACTTAACATCACTTAACATCGCACTTAATGCACTTAACATCACTTACGCAACTTAACAGGCACTTAACGCAACTTAACATGCACTTAACGCTACTTAACATGCACTTAACGCAACTTAACATCACTTAACATGCACTTAACGCTGCTTAACATCACTTAACATCGCACTTATCGCTACTTAACATCACTTAACATCACTTAACACGCACTTAACGCTAGTTAACATCGCTTAACAGCGCACTTAACGCTACTTAACATCACTTAACATCACTTAACATGCACTTAACGCTGCTTAACATCACTTAACATCGCACTTATCGCTACTTAAACATCACTTAACACGCATTAACGCTAGTTAACATCGCTTAACAGCGCACTTAAACGTACTTAAATCACTTAACATCACTTAACATGCACTTAACGCGACTTAACATCGCACTTAACGCTACTTAACATCACTTAACATCGCACTTAATGCACTTAACATCACTTACGCAACTTAACAGGCACTTAACGCTACTTACCATGCACTTAACGCTACTTAACATCACTTAACACGCTTAACAATTCAGGGTTGTTCAACGTTTTTCTTGTTTTTCCTCCTTTATTGCAGATATGCTTGACGCTTAACTCTTAACGCATAACAAAACGACTAAAACACTTAACATGCACTTAACGCTACTTAACATCACTTAACGCTTAACAATTCAGGGATCTCCGACCTTGAATTGAGTTCAAGTGAGGTGACCAAAGATGGCCGCACACGGATCACATCGTTTTGAACATTGCCATAGGTACATACTACATTGTGGAAGAACAATGTTGACCCGTGTACGGTCAGCTTAAACGACCCCCATTTTAAGCTGACCGTACATCGGTCAACATTGTTCCTCCACAATGGGTGGAGGAACAATGTTGACCGATGTACGGTCAGCTTAAAATGGGGGTCGTTTAAGCTGACCGTACACGGGTCAACATTGTTCTTCCACAATGTAGTATGTCCTATGGCAATGTGACCCGTGTGCGGCCATCTTTGGTCACCTCACTGGAACTCAATTCAAGGTTGGAGATCCCTGAATTGTTAAGCGTTAAGTGATATGTTAAGTAGCGTTAAGTGCACGTAAGTGTTTTAGTCGTTTGTTATGCGGTTAAGTGTTAAGCGTCAAGCATATCTGCAATAAAGGAGGAAAAACAAGAAAAAAGTTGAACAACCCTGAATTGTTAAGCGTGTTAAGTGATGTTAAGTAGCGTTAAGTGCATGTTAAGTAGCGTTAAGTGCATGTTAAGTTGCGTTAAGTGATGTTAAGTGCGTTAAGTGCGATGTTAAGTGATGTTAAGTAGCGTTAAGTGCGATGTTAAGTGATGTTAAGTAGCGTTAAGTGCATGTTAAGTTGCGTTTAAGTGATGTTAAGTAGCGTTAAGTGCGATGTTAAGTGATGTTAAGTGCGTGAAGTGCGATGTTAAGTGATGTAAGTAGTAACGTTAAGTGCATGTTAAGTGCGTTAAGTGATGTTAAGTGATGTGCGTTAAGTGATGTCGTTCAGTGTTAAGCGTCAACCGTCTGCCAAAAAAGAAAAAACTTGGAAAAAAGTCGGGCATCAGTGATTATTGTTAAGCGTTATGTGTTAAGCGTTAAGTGTTAAGTGTTTTAGTCGTTTTGTTAAGTGTTAAGCGTCAAGCGTCCTGCTAAAGAAGAAAAAAACTTGGAAAAAAGTCGGGCATCAGTGATTTGTTGAGCGTTAAGTGCGTGTTAAGTGTTTTAGTCGTTTTGTCAAGCGTTAAGTGTTAAGTGTTAAGCATGTCTGCGAAAGAACAAAAAATTCGGAAAAAAGTTGGACATCCCTGATTTGTTAAGTGTTAAGTGCGTGTTAAGTGTTTTAGTCGTTTTGTTAAGCGTTAAGTGTTAAGCGTTAAGCGATTTTGTTAAGTGTTTTAGTCGAGCCCGATCCTTGAACAAGGAGAAAAGTTCAAGGAGTTTCAAGTGAAGAGTGTGTTCCAGAAACGAGCACAAACCACAAAGAGAGAGAGGTCAAGCGGAAGACCATGTCGAAGAAAGCAATCAAATATTCGATCCGACCACGACTCGACACGACACAACTCACAAGAGTCAAGTCAAGAGCAACTCGAACAGAGTCCAGCAGCAGAAAATCCGTTTCCACCAACTTCTGGACGAGATGAAATTCTCCGAGCACCATCTTTCTTTCAAGACGGTGGGCGGATCAAGGCGAGAGCGGGCGCTTCGCACCCTCCTCACCAGCAAGATGATGACTTCAACAGAAGATTGCAACGCAATCAGCCGACTTCAAGATGCGAAGGACGTGGACGAGAGAGCGAGAGAGAGCAACAACAAGCAGGCAGCTGTGCAACAAACGCCAGAGACACAGGTAAAAAAGCGAACAACAGAGGGCAACAGGTAAGGGAAGAGAAAGAAATGGACAGGTAAAGAATGAGAAAAGCCAATGCGGTGGGCCGGGTGAGGGATGGTGGGTGTGGTTGGGAGAAAAGCATTCCATTCTTCCCGCTTTTTTCTCGCACGACTGAACGACCAGTGTGTCCCGCAAAAATCTTTTTCCCTTCCTTGGATTTTTTTCATTCCATGCAACAAAATGTCAAGTGAGGTTGAGGTCAGAGATTCACACGACTGGGTCGCCCTGAAAATTTCACCCTTGAAGCATGGCTTGAAGCTTGCAAGACCAAAGGAAAAGCAAAGAAAAAAAAAGGATCCCTTCCAAAACAAAGTTTCCGGATCATGTGTCATGTGTGGACTGGACGCGGAAACATCACGTGTGTTGGCAACGTTGGCGTTGGAGCAAGGTGCATGGAGCAGTTGAGCGGGGAAAACGTTGGAGCAAATTTTCCCAAGCTGTTGACCGAAAATTTTGATCAAAGCATTGCTGAATCTTCTCGCCGTTCTTCCGCACGTTCCACTGCTTTCTGGTCTCGATTTGGTGTCAAAGGTCATGAAAAGATGGAACTCATTTCACTGGCAGGCAGTTCACTGGACTGCCGCCTGGAGTGGTGGAACGTCCTGGTTGGGAAGAATGCACACTTGTTCGAATGTCGCTGTTCGAAAATTCGATGCAATGTCATTGCAATCCCAATCACCATTCGGACAAATCTTGATCGAACAAGCGGAATTCGAAGAACAAAAGAATAACATTCGGGCAAACGAAAATTCTGACAACAAAAGGTGGGTTTTGTTCAAAGGCATTCGGACAAAAAAAGCCATTCGGACAAAACAAAACACATTTTATCAAACGCCTTCCGGGAAAAAGTTCGCTCGCTCTGTTGCTCATTCGACCAAACCGCAATTCATCATCATCATCATCATCGTGGAGTCATATGGACTGATAGCCATTCGGCTGGTGGTCCGACCATTTACCTTGTTGCACACACCTTGGGCTCGCAAGGAGAACTATGCCCCATAATCGTAGCCCATTTCTGCTCTGCATTCAACTGGAACGATTCGAACGAATCGGAAACGCCATTCGAAGTCAATGGTCATGCACATGCATGCACATTCGGAGGATTTGTCATTCGATCAAAACACAATTCGAGGCAGAGAAGGTTCGAACTTGTCCCTTTCGGTCAAAATGACCTGCGAACGAACTTCAATGTTCCGCCCAACGAAAAAAAATTGCGTAAAACGGGATTTGAACCAGGGGTGCACGCGAAATTCGGTTGTCTCCAGTCTCCACCAAAGCCACTGACCCTAACACAAAAAGCGAACCCACACTTTTTGATGAAAATTGGCGTAGAATGTGAAAAAATCGGGGGAAGTTCCTGGATAGAATGTTCTTTCGATCGAATTCTTTTTAGACAGAAAAATTCGATGCAATCACCATTCGAACACAAAAAAAAAAACATTCGAACACAACACTTCGATTTCTCGGACCAAAACGCATTCGGACCAACCGCCATTCGAACTGTGTGCATTCGACCTATTTGTCGTTCGATCCAGATACGATTCGAAGTTATTCGCTTTCTGTCAAAGTGACATTCGAACAAACTTCTGTTCGACCTTCTGCCCATTCTTATTGTGGGCTGTTTTGACAAGAAACTTTGGCGCATTTTTCTGCGCATCAGTTGGAGTTGGTTATGGCGGTTCACATCAGATCAAGATGAAGTGGTGGAAGGACAGGTAGTTCAGGTTCGGTAAGGTTTGGTTTGTATTTGCAAGCAATTCCTGCAGCCATTCCACTGCACTGCGGTTGGTAAGCTTGGGAAAAAATCAATACAACTTGCCACAGCGCAGCAGTCAGACTTTTCGGAAATTTTTCGGTCCAATGCACATTCGATGAAAAACATTCGAAAACGCCACAAGAACCAAATCAAATTCGGCGAAAAACCATTCGGAGAATCACATCCGGACCAAAACCGTTCGATCCAAAGTGCATTCGGACAAAAGACGTTCGAACCAGAACGCAATCGACCCCAAGCCAATTCTGACGAAAAGTCATTCGGACCAAATGCCGTTGACGAAAAATCATTCGACCCGACCCAAACAACATTCGAACCAAAAACCGTTCGGTCAAAAACGCATTCGGACCAAAAAAAACATTCGAAGCAACGCATTCGACCCCAAGGCAATTCGGACAGAAAGCTGATCGGACCAAAGCACATTCGACCGAACATTCTTTCGATCCAAATGACGTTTGAGACTGCACAAACAAATGCGCATGTGATGGGTACTGATGCTGCCATCTCTGGACAAAACTTCGTACTTTAAAAGTGGATCGTTGCCCCCGGAGAACGTCAACACTGGTGGTTGCCCTCTGGTGCTGCCCATGCAGCTATTTTGCCTGAATTTTTTGCAATTGTGCTTCCATCTCTTGATTTTGAGTGAACGAAGCGGCGCCAAAGAAGAGGCGCCAAAGGTGGCGCCAAAGAAGAGGCGCCACCAACAACAAACAATTTCCCCAAAAGGTGGCAGGAAAATCGTTGTTCTGGATCGTCCTGCCATCTCTTAATTTGGAGAAATTTCAATGTTTACAAGCGTTGCCATCTCTTGTGCATTTCGGTGCTGTGCATTTTCGATTTTTTTCCAAGAGGTGGCAGAAAAACTTGTTTTGGATCGCCCTGCCATCTCTCAAATCGAACAAAACGTCGCCACCCACACAGCATGCACAACTTGTTATTTTTCATTTTCTCGACAGATGGCAGGAAAACTTTTCTGTTATCTGTTGTTTGCGACAGATGGCAGTGTGTTCGCTCGTTCTTTCTCAACCTTTTTTTTTTTTTTTTTGAACAAACTTTTATTGTCATCATATCACATTCCACAGTTCATAAAATACAAGCCACACAAAAGTTATTAACAAGAAATATGGAATGCTGGAAAATTGTACATGCCAGGGAAGCCCCAAACAGCAATGCTATGCTGGTGATAGAAGGGACCCCCAAAAATAATGCACATACAGATCAGAAAAGAAGAGAAAGGAAGAAAGGAAAAAAAGAAAGAAAGAAAGTCGCAGTTTCACGTAAAAGCAGTATAAACTCAAAGGAAATCATCTGTCAGATTATCTCCATTGCAGCTCATACCATACGACTAAATATGTAGTCTCTGTACTTGTGTTTAAATGTGCACAAGGTTGGTGCATTTCTCACCTCACTAGGAATGCTATTCCAGACAGTTGGACCGGAATACGTAAAACTTTGCATTCCGAAATTGGTTCTGAACGTGCGAACTCTTAGTGCGGATAAACTGGACAGGCGAGTTGAGTGCACGTGATCAATTTCGCAAAATTTGAAATTGTAACCAGCGACCAGAGAGTGCCTGATTTGGTACATCAAAATGCCAACACGAAATTCGTAAAGCGAGTGAATTTTCATAATGCCAAGACTGTGAAACAGGGGCGCCGTATGAGCATGGAAAACCGAAAAGGTAATGATGCGCATGAATTTCTTCTGTGCAATTAAAAGGGGCTTCAACGTTGTCTGGTTGGCTACCCCGTAAATTTCAATGCAGTATATTAAATGCGGATGAATAAAGGCATGGTACAATTTTACAAGGATGTGGCGAGGAATTTTATAACGAATTTTACAGAAAATGCCAAGCCATACGGAACACTTTGTAACAATACTTTGTATATGTGACTTCCAGGTCAGATTCTTGTCCACTAACAAGCCAAGGTATTTTGTGGTGATGGCTGAAGGCAGGTTTTCGCCATCAATTTTTGGAGTGATTTGCAAATCAGGCAATACCTTGTAATGGGGGTGGAATATGATGTAGTTGGATTTTGCAATGTTTAAGGACAACTTGTTAACCTTTAACCACTGGCCCAGTCTAACCAAATCAGCATTTAAGTGTGCTACTTCTGCATTTGCATCATCATTTTGGAAGAATTTGAAGACATTCGTGTCATCAGCGTACAAAACAGGTTCACTGTGCAGAAAACACTTATATACGTCATTGATATAGATTAGGAACAACAGGGGTCCAAGTACGCTGCCCTGAGGAACGCCACACGTAACTGTTTGTGAGTCAGAACAAATTCCATTGGAAAAAGTGTGTTGCGACCTTCCTCTCAGATAATCTTGAACAAGCTTATGTGCACTTCCTCTCACACCATAGGCTTCTAGTTTCCTTAGCAGTATGGAATGATTAACTGTGTCAAATGCTTTGCTCAGATCAACAAATACACCAATCCCATTATGTCCACTGTCAAAACAGCGTTGCAACTGGTCAATGATATTCGTCAAAGCTGTTTTCGTGGAGAGGCCACTGCGAAAACCATACTGGTTCCGGTAAAAAAGATTTTGTGATTGAAAGTAGTTTTCCAAACGGCTAGCAATGATTTTCTCAAATATTTTGCTAAGTGCAGGCAAGATGGATATCGGTCGATAATTGCCAGGAGACATTTGGTCTCCTGCTTTGTATAGCGGCAGTACCTTTGCTTCTTTCAGAATGTCAGGAAATTCACCAGTCGTCAAACACAGATTAATAATATACGTCAAGGGCTCAATTATGAAATCAATCGAAATTTTCAATAGCTTGCTGCTGATACCATCCGTCCCCACTGCCTTTTTAGAACTTAAATTGTTCACAAGAGATCTGACCTCTGAAGTGGAAGCTTTCCTTAAAAACATGGATTTGGGTTGAGTATCAAGATAAGACAGAAACGGTGGTTCGTTACCGGTCAATGTGATGTTTCCTGCCAATTTAGTCCCCACATTTACAAAAAAGGCGTTGAACTCATTTAAAATGGCTTTTGGCTCGCCAACAATGGTGTTGTTTACATATATTTGCTTTGGAAGACCAGCTGAGGAGCTCTTCTTGTTTATGGCCTGTTGCAAATAACTCCAAGTGCGTCTTGCATTTCCCTCAGAGGATAAGATTCCATTGCAATAATACCGACGCTCTGCTGCACGCAAGAGAGATGTCAGTTTGTTCTTATAGGAATGATATTTTAACTTCAAATTTTGGTTGTAGGGGTTTCTTTTCATGGATTTAAAAAGCGTGTCCTTCTTTTTTATGGACACAAGCAGGCCAGCAGTCATCCAAGGACGTTTAAAAGAATTATACCTGGAATCTCTACCCACTCCAACCCCTGCCACCACATTGTTTGTTTCTGTGGCTTGGTTCTTTGCCTGCATCAATAAAGAATAGAATACCTCAAGAGCAGGGGTGACTTGTTCAAACTTTTTAACTTCATCAAAGTCTAAAGCTGACAGTGCATCAACAAGTTTTTCCTCCACAAGCTTTTGGCAAAAATTGAATTTCACGTTCAAATCAAATTTTGTTTCAATACCAGAGAGGAGTGCGAATGTCATTTTATGATCTGATATGTCACTGTCAAGTGTTCCAGAGTCAACAAACATATCATTATTGGAAAAAATGTGGTCAATACATGTGGAAGAGTGAGAACTTTCTCTCGTGGAAATATTAATTAAAGATTTAAAATGAAAAGTTGAAAAACAATCTCGATAAAAATCAGAGTTGTGACTGAGCAGATCTATGTTCATGTCACCCATGATCAAGCAGATTTTCTTTTCGGTCAAGATTTTTTCCAGAACAAGGCTTAGTGACTCGCAGAACAGAGGAATTTCACTATTCGGTGGTCTGTATATGACACCGATCAAAAGCTCACAATTTCCAGATTTACACAACATTGTTCCATCTGTTTGAATTTCAAGCCAAAGTGATTCAGATTGGTCAACTGAAATATCCTCCCTGACTTTGTATAAAAGACGGTTTGAGACAAATAGTCCAACCCCACCGGCTCGGCGTTTTTGGCAATCTCTGTGCCTGGTTTCAAAATTGTAACCAGGAAGTGTATAAAATTGCTTTTCAAGATCAGTTTTCAGATGGGTTTCGGTCAAGGCCAGGATGTCAAATGTAAAATTTAATGCTGCAAGATAATTTTGAAAGGAAGCAAAGTTTGTATTGAAGCCATTTATGTTCCAATTTAAGCATGAGAAACGTCTAGAAATTTGATTGTTTCCCCGGTTTCCTTGCATAAATTTGCTGAGAAAAGAGGAGGCCGTATATGAGGTACAGTTCAGAAAGTCTTGCTGAAAGTCAAAAACTGTTTGATCCATGTTGGTTCAAGAAAATATCTGCTCAGAGGACAAAAAGACAAAGAATGAAAATAAGTAACTTAGCAGATTTTGAGCAGGTCGACTTCCGATTGAATGGACACCACTCGGGATCCCTCCGCCTTCCTCGCCAGAATTCTGCCATCCTTCGACCACACAAACTTCCATTCAAAGTCCTTCTTCCTGGAAATGGCTTTCCCAAGAAGATATTTCCTCGATGAAGTTAAGTGTTCGTTGACAAACACCGGCTGAGTGTTCGCTGCGAACCCGAACGAGGATGCAATCAGGAGACCTCGCTTTGCCCGAGCTGCAACCAGGAATGCTTGCTTCTTTCGACGATTCACAAATCTGATCACCATTGGCACATCACGGCTGCCATTCCGGGCTGGGACGCGATGAGCAGCCTCCGTATCCTGCAACACATCAATTGGCACCTCCAGAATTTCGCCCAGCTTTTTCACGATTTCGTCGCATTTTTCGCCAGTTCTGAATGGGATTCCAGTTACTTCGATGTTTTGACGCCGTGAATATTGAGCAGCTTCCTCAATATCCACCGTCGATCTCCGAACCTGATCCCTCAAGAATGCCACTTCCTCGTTCAGCTCTGCATTCTTGGCACACAATTCCTTTACTTTGACATTCAACGTGCCAATTTCTTCCTTCGCCTGATCATGGATGTTGGAAAGTCCTTCCAGTGAACTCTCCATGACTTGAAGCTGCTGCCTCAACGGTTCCATGCAGGCCTCGGTGAAGTCTTTCATATGACTCACCAAATCACGCCGCATGCTTGACTGAAACTCGATCAAACGGCCATCCAAGCACTTGGTTATCGCTACTTCAATGGCTGCCTGAATATCTTTAGCGACAGGCATCTTGCACCACTCCGTGTAACACCAGCTAAACACACAGCAGAGATCTCGGGAGACTTGCGACCGTCTTCTCGAAACGACAGAGCTCGAAAAATTTTTGCACTCTTGCCTCTTTCTTTCTCAACCTTATTGCAGCCCTGCTTTTTGCATGGGGGACCTTTTGCCCAAAAGGGGCATCCGGCATCGTTCAGCTGGTTCAGCTGAGGGTCAAAATGCGACCGGATCGAACCGGTCGGAAAAGGTTGAGAGAAGACCGAACACTTTCGAAAATAAGGAATCTAAACGAAAAACAAATTGTTGACAACGTTGCTGCAACAAATTGGTTCCAACAAACTAACATGTGACAAATCTTGGAAGACATTTTTTGTCGCCTGCTGAGGAAATCAAACACATTGAAAACCAAAAGATGTTCTTTTGTGGCGACACTTCCAAATTCCTTTCAACACAGGCCTATGTGGCGTGAGTCAAGTTGGCGGACGCGAATTGTGGTTTATTTTCGCGTTTCATTTTTTTTCACTGAGAAGCCTGCTGCCTTGGGTGCCCTCCATCGCTTGCTGCAAACCTGCCTCTTCGGGTCCACCAATTGATTTTTGGGTTCAGGGTCATATCGTCCCGGGCCGTGTTGTCCCCGCCCGTTTGGTCCCGGCCGTTTGGTCCCGAGCCCATATCGTCCCGTGCCCGTATGGTCCCGGAGACCGTTTGGTCCCGGGCCGTTTGGTCCCGGCCGTTTGGTCCCGGGGCCTACATCGTCCCGGGCCCGTTTTGTCCCGAGGCCGTTTGGTCCCGGCCGTTTGGTCCCGGCGGTTTGGTATCGCGCCACATACTTCAGGACTTAGGTAATCTCTCGAATCTGCGTGAACCCGGTCTCTGCCATGTTTCAGTTGTGCACAACAAATGACATGGAAAAGAGGCAACAGATATAGGAATAGTTTCAGCTTGTGAATGTTTTTGATAGACTCCTGGCATTGCAATTGATAATATTCAGAGACCCACTTGGGATAATCTTATTCCAGAGCACAACAGGCAAACACATTGAAGTAACAGTAAAGTTGTATCTGAATCTATGTCCACTCTGTTGCTTATCTACCTTTTTGTCAGTTGCAGCAGAGAAAATCAAATGCAATAGAAAACGAAAACTGCACAATAAGATCAAGATCATCAGTGTATGAAATAACAATCACTCGTGAACCATCGGCTTTGCGGCGAAGAATTTTTCTTTCATGTGTCCAAATATATTTCCGCATCTTGTCCGTTTTCTTGTTAAACGTCTACTTTACAACTCCATTTTCCTCGACAAGATGCTCTTGAACAGTTATCGGGGTATTTGGAAGTTCAATGTACCCAAGATCATGTAACCTGCTCTTACGCATGCCGGACAGAAACTGCTGTTTCACAAATCGATTCGCAAATTTGACGAAAAAGAGTCTTTGACCCGTTGGCGCGGCTTTCCCAGAAAGTGACAGAAATCCACATGAGATTGAAAGTGAAAAATGACATCAGTTTTCCCACTGACATTGTTAAGAAAGTCTGATAAATTGAAGAGTCCCTTCTGTTGGAATATTTGTAGACCACGAAACAAGATTGTATTTATTCTTTCGTACTGTTGCAAATTCACAAGTTCCAATTTCATTGAATCGATTTGGGACTGCATTTGCTGGTGGCAGTCACTTTGCTGTTGAAGGAGGGTCTGAAAGTTCACCAAACGATTGTCAAAATCATATAATCGTACTCGTTTCTCTTTTTCTGATTTGGTTCACCAAGGCCCATTTTGCTGGGGGAGGGTGCCTGCAGACCAAACCGCCGGGACCAAACGGCCGGGACCAAACGGTATCGGGACTATACGGGCCCGGGACGATATAGGCCCCGGGACCAAACGGCCGGGACCAAACGGCCCGGGACCAAAAGGCCTCCGGGACCATACGGGCACGGGACGATATGGGCTCGGGACCAAACGGGCGGGACCAAACGGGCGGGGACGATACGGTCCGGGACCAAACGGGCGTGACCCGATTTTTGTCAACGAACTGTTGACTGTCTGTCCACGCTTTTCACCAAAAATTTCGTCCGCGGACTTGGCCCACTCCACCTGCAGACATGTCTTTACGTCTTTGGAACCTGTCCGATATGTAGGCCTGGCGGCGGAAAGAATGCAGGTATGTTCTGCTCACACATGCAAAACATTTAGACTGCTCAGATTTTAGCAAAAACTCTGCGCTACAGAAATAAAAGATCCTTTTCAAGATCAAAATCTGTCACCTCCAGAAAGCGAAGCTGCTCTCTGGCGATTTGATTTCTGCCGCCTGAAGACAAAAAGGAAAAGGAAAAAGTTTCGGAGGCAACAATTAGGAGTGAGAAAAAACACACATATGTCGT
>JASGXE010007506.1:0-18770 GCA_030068105.1 Sinentomon sp. SZTP_YWyxl | reverse complement strand
CGTTAGAGCAGATGTGATTTTCCGTCCCATGGTTCTATGGCTGAGTCTGCGGTTGCTCAAACACAAAACAAAAAACAAACTGCATTTTCTTTCGTGACTTTTAACTTTTTGTGATGAAACCGCAATTTCCACAAAATTCTTATCGCAAACCTACCAATATTTCAGAAGTTGTTAACCAATCAAGCAATCAGTGTCAGTCTTGCTTTCGTGCCCAGCTTGCATTTTATACAAAGTTGCTAATTTATTTTTCTGTATGATGTGCGCTTTCCCTGCATGCATGTGCACAATTCTTCTGTCTTTCTCGTCGAAAAACTTGTCTGAATCAATTTTCTTGTTGGAATCAATTTTGCGCGGATCATTTCTCAAATTCTGAACATTCTGAAATTTCAATTCTGCAAAAGAATTACAAGTAGTCCTTGACGTTTTCATGGAAAAAAATATGCAGATTGTTAGTCATTAGGCATCTGACAAAGTTGCTGAAAAAGTAATGCTGCCGTTTCCCAGGCCACATTTTGGACAACCAATTTCGGGGACATTTTGTAGACTTAAGGGTGGTCATTATGCATGAAGTGCTCCAGCATGAAAAGTCTAGGGACACAGAAATTTTAACCGTTGAAATTACAAAGAAAGAAGAAAAAAAAATCCAAGAAGAAAAGCACCTTAAATTCACAGAGAGAACTTGATACTCGCACAACACTTCATTGAGTTAACTTTAACCTTTCTTTTTCAAGGCTACGCATATGAGTTGATGTGTTGCATCAATTAAAGTGATTCTGAAAGGAGTATGACGAAGACAGCAATTTATTTCAAGGATTGGCTGCCAAGGTGAGTGCATTTAACTTACTTATCCCGCAATGCCTTATCATACCAACACGGATGGTTTATTCCATAGGAAGCATTTTAGTCCTGCCCTTGCTTTTATTTGTGTGAGCTTATGGGCTACTCCTAAAGGCGCCTATGATTTTGCTCATGTGTCAGTGTAAACCTTAACCTAGCAATACAAAACAAAACATACTTGTTCCAATTAAGGGATTTTGACGTCAGTTTCAAACCAATAGGCATTGCTGAAAAAATGCTATGAATCGGTATTTAGAGGCAATCTGATTATTTAGGAAGATGAAGAATATACTTTTTCTTACTTATGACAAGGTTTCCTTGAGGCAATCCTATACAGAACTCATCAAATGTCTTCGATCATAGAAGAAATTTGAAGGTCCAGACAGGGGCCATTTAATTTAAACAGAGCATCATGCAACTTCATGCCTTACACGTGTGTCATAATTTTTGCAGTGCACACGCCATGTATTCTAAATGGCCCCTGAGTTAAAAACTGCTCCTGTGTTCGGAATCTTTTGATAAGAAGTGTATTTCACCGCCGGAAAGGTCCTGGGATCGGTTGCTCTGGTGAGCCACATCAAAAGCTTTTTGCTGTTTTTGAGGCATCCACGGGGTTTAAAATTGTGCATTGTTCCGAACATCGTAAGTCAAACACATTAATATTTTCCTGTCGTGAATGACAAATGGGGCAACTTCTTCGCAGTTGCATTTGGAGAAATGGACTGAAAATGCTCTGAGGTGTGCCAAGAGGAAAGTACCTATGGGATTCCTGCATCGATGAATGACAGTCAAAAACTGGCGATTAGGCATGGAAATCGAAGTTTCGTTTTGTTTGGAATGGACCATAGAGAAGCATGCTCTCACTTTTCATCTTCAAATTGCATGAGCTGTGAATGCGGCCTCCCTACTGTTGCCTGACAATCCAAAAAAATTTTACCTGTTAATTTGGCCTGTGGTCCTTTGTGTTGTGCATCAATGACTCGTTGCTAATAACTGTAAAAATCTGTCATTGGATTTTCATGAGGCCAATGTTTCAATTTCAGCTCTTCTTGTCAGATGTTGAGTCGAACAACTCAACCACCTTGATCAGATCCCCATCCCAATAGCAATTTGATACAGAAGTCAATACGATCTCCAGGCTTGTTTGCTATGCCACGAGGATTGGTGAAAAAAGAAGACGATAACACGGCAGCAAAATCGACATCACATCACATTCATTGAAGAGAATCAAGCCACCTGAAGAACAGGAAGTGTCATCCACCGAAAAATATCCACCTACTCGTCTGGCCATCGTTTCATAAAGTGTGAACAAAACCCACTTGTAACAATCCGAGTAAAGTTCAAAACAATTGATTTCCGCTGGGTCGTTTTATGAAGCAAAATGACAGTAGATTTTAGCCGTACAAATTTTCCAGTTCTTCAAAGTTTTGACATAAAAGCATAAAATATCTACTTTATAATCTGTGGCCAAGTCGGTGCTCCCATCGGATTCTGGAAGTGTGATGGCAAGCAGTCATGCAAGCGTGATGGCAAGCAGTCATGATTGATACCGCATCTGACGGTAATGCTGGATGGAAACCGAGCATGCTCGATTGGGCAAACTTGGGAATTTGGAAAAATGCGCGGAATGCGACAGAAGAATAAAACCGATATTTCAAAGTGCGAAGAAAAAGGAAACTCAGTAGCTCAATGGTACCGTCGCTGTCTTTTCGGATGGTGGAAGTCGTGCGGAAGGTCCTCGGTTCGATACCAGGGAATTGTAAATATTTTTCAGAGAGAAAAGAGACAAATCAAAAGATCTGGACGAAACATTTGAATTGGACTTTTCACCTTCTACGAAAGATCAGCCAGCAACATTTCAACATGCCAAAATCATGTGAGAAACAAACAAAATTAATTTCGATGGATCAGTTTTTCATTTTTTTTTCAAGAGCATTTCGGTGGAATTTGCAAAAACGGTGGAAAATAGGCAGGAAAAACTTATCATGAGGATTTTTCACTGCCTTTGATGCAATACCTTCAAAGCCCGGAAGAAAATCGAGCAGGCGGAATTTTTCCTTTGAATTTTACAGAGAGAATCGGATTTTCTTTCAGATGACAGCTGAAATATTGAGGGAACGGAACTGGTCCAAATGTTTCGTGTCCAAATGGTGTTGATGGGAAGATCGGTTGGGTTTGGTCAGATTAGGTCAGGAGGAAAGATTGGGTTGACGAGGTCCGTGAGTTTAGCACCATTCTGAACCGCACCATCAGTTTTTTCCCCCGACCGAGAAAATTGCCATCGAAACAGTTCTCTGCTTGCAGTCGAGTTCACACAAGGAGATTCGCTGCGAAAGCATCTTTCTCAGGGGGAGCATGCCAGATGCGCCATTGAACAAAATTCGTTTGCGGTTCGGAATTCCCCACACATTTGGAGGCACCCAATTTCGCAGACATATTTTTATTTTTGTCGCCTGTCATTTCGATTGGCACGATCATCATAAAATCACAGGTTTTCGCAGGGGGGTTCTCATGAGATCGAAAAAACAAAGAGATAAACAGTATTTGCTTTCTTCCCCATGTGTTTTGCATGATCCCGTTGGAGAGCTGCCATCCTCAGCTGGAACTTCAGCTCTGGCCGGCGACGCCTGGACTCGAACCCACCACCACTTTCGGAGTTCCCATCATGTAACTTTCGCTCTTCCAACTGAGCCAACCTGGCAACATGAAATGCCTGCCTCCGAATTGCTCCTTTTAAGGGAAGTTCGAGCTGTCTCTCCTGCCATCTCTCGGGATCCTGCAGGAGTTTGAATGAGGAATCGGTGTACGGAAAAAATGAAAAACTGCTTCACCCATTGCAGCTCACCCTCGCCCTCAGGTCAGGCTCTCAGGGCTCCTTCAAAGAGCCCTGCTCAGGCGCAACTCAAGATTTGTATTGCGAAATTTTCTTTCCTATGCACGCGCTCATAAGTTTTCCTTTGCCGCGAAAGATGCAGCCGTATGCTGAAATAGTTGTTGAAGAACCTGAGGGTGAGTTTCAGTGGGAAATTTCGACCGAAACGGTTATCTCTTTAGTCCTCTTTTAGATCTCTTCACGGAAGGAACTTGGCACCGACCCAGATGGCGCTGGCCAGTTTCTTGGATTAGTTGGCATTGGCCAATTCAACGAGCGAAAATGCGGCTTCAAAGCAAAATGCCAGCGAAACCTATAACCTAATCTAACCTTGCCCATGACCTGATCTGACCCAACCTCAGGTTTCATTGCATTAAAAAGCGCAAACTCTGATGCTGTATAAATCACAATTACCATATTATGTCCATCCAAGAAACGGGAATCCGAGAACAGCTACACCACGACCCAGATGGGGTGCCTGGCTGGGGGGTAGAGCCGCAGTAGTCGGGTAACATGGGGATTCCAAGGCCCCAGAGGTGTTCCGAGGGTGGATAAGCCCCTGGCGGGGTGTGGGGGCAGAGACCCCAGAAGCTGGAGAAATTTGGACATTGGGATTTATTTTGGATAACACAAAATTGTGTCCGTGATTTGTGCACGAGAAATGATATTTGGCTACCATTTCCCACCAGGGCGAGCAAAAGGAATATGCCAGGGGAAAAGTGATATGCATGGAAGGGGCATTTCCAATCGGGAGGACAGTTGTCGTAAATGATATCCCACAGATTGACAACAAATGTGTCTTCCTGTCATTTTGGCTGTGCAAAACAGAGTGGCTCAATTATACAATTGCAGTGAGGGCAGGCGGGTCAGATCAGCTTCAGGTTTGGCTTTACTTTAGAAAAAGCGAAAGGAAACCGCAAATCACGTCCGTGAACTTGGGAACCTCCATATGTAGTGGGGGATTGGGAACTGTTGCCAAAAAAAACTGCAAAAACCAGCCATCGCCATAAAAGCGCAAGGGACATTTCGAACCCGGGTTTTTAAAAGTCTCCGAATTCAAATACTTTGGCGTTTTCCTTGCCGACTATCTTTCATGGAATGCTCACATCAATTGCATACTGTCAAAGGGAAAGATAGTCCTGGGTATGTTGATGAGGAATTTTAAGCCCGCACAGCCAAGCTTAAAGCGAAAACCAGCAAAAAAGGTTTTCTTTTTGAAATAAGTTCATTGGTTTTTGAAAAATGGTTCATTGATTTTTTTTTTTTGGGTGAATGTTCATTAGTTTTTCGGAAAAAAGTAAATAGTTCAAGGTTTTCGCTGAACATCCAGGTCTCTGAGTGCTGGCAGTGGCACCTGGCTGGACCAAGTTGACGGTTCACTTCCCTCGCTCTCAATTTGGACTGGGCTTGCGGTAGGTACTGATTTCCGCAAACTGCAAGTGAATCTCAGTTGTGCAGAGAGACGCCACATTGCTTGCTGCTTTTCCTTTGCAAAGGGAGATGATGTCTGAAATCTAAAACTGCTCAATTGCTGAAGCGGAAGGATCGAAGGAGGAAGGTGGATTTCATTTCCTGTCCTTGCAGTTCAATCAGTTTATTCGAATCAATCCAAACAGTCCGTGGCAAAAATTCAATGTGGTCAAAAACTCAGACTATCACAAAGCATTGGTAGAAAAAGGCCCCCGCACTCTGCGAGATGTGTCACAAAAGATTCAAGCAATGCGAAGTGTGCCATTTGGTGGTTGCGGAATTTGACGTGCATTTGAAAACACTCTGCAAAAACATATTGGCCTTTTTTCCTCACACTTTCATAACTCCAAAAATCCACTCATCATATCTTGGGAGAAGATATTTGGAGAAAAATGCAAAAATGTGGGATTTTTGGGAATTTTGGTACTCTCCCGCCCGGCCCTGGCCCTTCATCGGTGTGCCTGCAAATTGGCCATTTTCAGCTGAAGGGGAATTTGCATCAGGGGGAATATGCTTTGATTCTTTATCACGTCACAGGGAAATACGAAGTAGTTGGCTGCATGAAGACCCCAATCTGGCTGTTGTAGTTGTAGCAATGGAACCCCGAACGAGCAGATCGCAGACCGTTCGCCAGCACGTACAAACCCTGCCGGGAATTTAGATGGCAGGACGGGGCCCCCAGTGAGCATTGTTTTTTTCCGAGAGGGGACAGGGTTCGCTCAGGTTCAGACAGCTTTAGGTGAGAAAAAAAATTTCTTGTGAGTGCAGGGCCCCAATCTGGCATTCTTGCTCAAAACGCTCTCTGCCATCTTAAGTCGCGGCAGGGTTTGTAAAAACGCCAGACCACAGGTACCACTCTCAATTTTTTTTTCCAAACGAGTTTTCCCGTTTTTGGAGGATTGGGACTTTGATATGTGGTGAGATTTTATAAAAGTGCCCAAATCGGTATGTTTTTCTTGAATATATCCCGGGTAATCCCAGTTTTGGGATGAAGGCAGTGGCGGCTCAGCCAAAGATTTTACATCTTTGTTTAGGGTTCAAAAAAGAGCGTGTCAGAACCATAGCACATGCACACACTCAGCCAATTTTTAAGTGCCTTGGAATACAGCCTCTTAATTTGCTTTACTCAGAGCGATGGACGTTTTTCATATTCCAGACTTTGAAAAATTTTCCCAATATCTTCTTTGAACATCGTAACCTGTTGAACGAGAATGCAACAAGGGCAGCAGCAAACCATGAGTTATTGCTACCATCAGAGAGGAAAGCATTTTGGAATAAATTACGCAAGCATGTTAGAGCAGAGACGAGTGCAATTTCTTTCCGTCGGCATTTGCGTGAAGTTTTCAGTATGCTGTGATCAACCTTATCTGATTCTGAATGTTGATTCACAAACCCTTTTAACTGAACAACACATTCCACATAGATTTAATTTTTTATTGTTTTCTTTCTACCTTCCCCTTTCTTGAATGATAATTTACCTGGTAATGTTTCACCTTCATTTTTGTTACTTAGCATCTGCATCACTTTTACAGGGAAGTCTCCTTCGGCTGCCAAAGGTTGCCCTGACCTCCCTCGAACATTGTTTGTATGACTTTTATCTGTTTACTGTCAGTAAAGGATTTGTTCAATACGTGGTGAGATTTTATAAAAGTGCCCAAATCGGTATGTTTTTCTTGAATATACCCCGGGTAATCCCAGTTTTGGGATGAAGGCAGTGGCGGCTCGTGGGAATTTTGTTGAGTGAGGCCCACCCAACTGGCCTTATTGGCCTTTTATTTGAAATGTAAGCCCATTATATTTGGTCCGGGATAGCTGGCGAGAATATACGTATTTCGGGGACAGGTGGCCATTGAATGGCCACTGTGACAAATTTATTCAAACGTTTCTCATCTCCAATATCTCCCAACTGATTGCGATCCAGCTGTGGTCCACATCAAAGATTTTTGAGCCACAAACCGTTCCCTGCATATGGTTGTGTGCTGCTAGTTAAAGGGGTAAACTCCGGCAAATGCTCGATACTGAAGTTTTGAGGGAAGGCACAGATGTGACAACCTGTCGGATCGTTGTGTCAAATGACATTTGTCTGCGGGAAAAACTGAGCAAGGCTAAATGGAACGCCTTTGAAAACAAAACATTCCATCCCATTCCAGGAACTGTGTTTTTTGAGATCTGGAAAGTTTTTGTCTGGGATTTACATGCTTTGACTTTCGGTAAATTGCTGATGCAGAGGCCAAAACACAAAAAGGTCAAGATTTTGAAGATCTCGACTGTGAAAATCCATCCCGAAATTGTAATAATGGGCCAAAAACTTTGGATATGCGTTCACTGCTTGATAGTTTTGGAACCGGCGGGTGTTTTCAAAGTGCTTGTCGGCAGAATAAAGCTTTATTCGTGCTCAAAACAAACTTTTCGGGGTTCCAAATCTGCCTGCTTTTGTTCGTTTTCGAGACATCAGTCAAACCCATCGAAAGCCGACGTGGAATTTTCCACTTTTACCCCACAACGGTCGTCACACGTTGCGTGCATGTCAGACAAACATTTAAAAATGCTTTCACAAGCAGAAAACCTCTTGTTTTTTTCCCGATTCTCCGGAGCAAACCGTCAATATCCGATTGATGCTTTTCGAGAAACAACGAAAAAAAAATCATGTTTGCAGTGTGCTCGAAACTGGATTTCAGTCCACTTTTTGGGTTGTTTTTGCCATCCTCCATTGATTCCAGAGGGCTCCATGAAAGAGACGTTGGCAATTCACGTTGCGGAATTGCTGCCTCTCCAATTGTCCTGTCTCACTGGGCCTGCTGCTCTCGCTCTGAAACGGTGCGTCAGGCCTCTTGTCGGGAAGCATCATTTTCCTTTGCGAGGCAAATTCGAGCAGGCCTCACTGGCTTGTTTTTTGAGGACACTGTGTGTGAGTGAACCACTCCCCAAACGCCAACATCGAACAATTCGAGCGAGTGAGGTTGGAGGAATTCAGAGGCCAGAACCCGACTGGCCGCACCGTGTTGCTCACTGTAGCGATCTCTGTCAGCTCTCTCTGTCAATGGGCTGTTGTATGTACAAGTTCTTTCCCGGTTTTACAAGTCCTTTCGAGAAAATCGACATAGATGCACACAGAGGTAATTCATCATGGTTTTTGCTGGTGGTTTGCCCACATGTCCAATGAATTGGTAACTGTGCAATCCACAATCTTCACGGCCAAATACAATATCATCATTATTTTCTTGCGATTCATGTGTTTTTGTGGTTAATTGTAAATGTTTTTGACTGTTTCCACGATGATCCGATGCAGGCTGCAGCGAAGGAAAAATGCCAAAAACTGATAATAATAGCACAAGATGATCTGCAATGCTTGAACCCCTGGGTTGTATGCAATTGTCTTCTTAACCACGTGGAGAATAGATTTGGTCACTTTTTGGCATTTCTTAACAATGTTCAACATTTTTTGCATTCTGTCTTGAAAAGGTTTTTGAAGAATGACACTTTTTGGCACACGCGTTTCCATTTTTGCAAGTGTAAAATAAAAAAGTACAAGTTTTCCAAATGTGAACACGCTTCTTATCATTTTGAACATGAGATACACCTATGCTCTGCCACGTTCTTCAACGCCACCACGGCACTTAGCAAGGATGAATAAGTCAATTAAGAGGTGGCGAGGAACGTTGATTGCTGTGCACGCCCCCTATTTATTTTTCAGGCGATTAAATTTTGTGAAATTGGATGTCCATAGGTGGAATGGGCCAGCAAATTTTAGATGGATTACTGGCCACAGCAAGGAACACGGATGACAAGTGATGGTCATAATTGAGAGATATACAGTCGTTATCAATAGTCTTCAAACATAGGAGGTCATTTTAACTCTGGCGCCATTTAGAATCAATCGCAGCATGTGCTGCAAAACATCATGACACTCATCTGAGGCGTGAAGTTGCACCAAGCCTGTTGAAATCAGATGGCCCCTGTGATAACGAGTCCTTTGAAATCGCCTATGTTCGAGGACTTTTGATGACCTCCGTATAACAGATGTCCCAATGCAAGATATGTTTTTATTTGAATGCATTAGCTCATACTCCGTTAATGTTTACATTTCTCTTGTACCAATCATAGGCTTCACCCACTTTTTTCCGGTACGAGTTTACATGTTGGGCTATTTGAAGTTTACTTAATAAGGGTGTGTATGAACTTGTTTCAGCCCATTTTTATTTTATTTTGCCGTTTTCTTTCGTTTCTTTTTTCTCTCAGCTTATAAAATGACTGCAATGTTTTTTTCTTCTTGTTTTCTGCTTTGTTTCACCAAATTCAATTGTATCCTCAAATTTGTGTGCATTGTAAAAGGGATGCAGCTACGGAATATTCCCGGCATCTCTTCGACTCTGTTTTGTTAAATCATTGTTCTAAAATTTCAAATAAAGGTGAATTTCAATTCAAATTAAATCCCTCCTCGTTTTCTCCAGTACCCGCTCGGGAATGATGAAACGGAGACTCGGGCCTATACGTGATCAAGAGGTGATGCAGGTCTCCAGATTTTATTGAAAACACTGACATGATCGCAGATGACAGCCGTAAAGCTCCAAGTGTGGCCGGACTTGTCGCACTCTGTACTTGGCTGGAATACACTTGACCACCCTGTACTGAATTGACAATTGGGAATCCATTGGAATCCAATGTTGGATCAGGATTGAAACCCTGTACCAGCAATGTGCCTTGTCAAGGTTGCATCAACACTGGCGTTCATCGATCCCTTGGCCAAGCCTTGAGCTTCAATGTTGGGTCAAGGTTGTGAAAACCCACAGGCCCTGCATGATGAAACCAGGAACTAAGATTGTATCAACGTTGGGGTTCAGTGGTGATTCATTGAATCTTGGGCAACAATCTTGGATCAAGATGGACCCTCTAACAGGCAGCAGCGTATCCATTTACATTCCAGATTGGCTCAATATTCACAATCAAGATTGGGCCAATTGACAGCCAATGAAAAGCTAATGTTGCAACAATATTTGGGGCTACTTGGGATATTGAGCTTGCTCATCTGCCTGCCAAACTTTAAGCATACACTGGCCTTGTCCTCCCAATTTTTGAATAGGCTTGAGAGGTCTGGGACCCGTTTGTTTTCTTGCTCATAACCATGCTTGAGAGGCTCCAGAGGAGTGTAGTTAGGTTCATCCGTTCTGACTAGAGGCAAACTTCCATCAGTCTTCGACATGCTTTCGCGTTTCGGCCTTGCAGCTCTTTCTACCCATCGTTTAACACGGACACCTTTAAATATTTGCTGTCAAAAAGAAAGGGGTGATGATTTGCACATCACTTCCTCCCCATTTCTGCCATAGGATAATTTCCCATCATGCTGACAATCAGGCCCGAACTGGCAACCAGTTGGCTCCGCCGGCAGCAAAAAGGTTTGGCCCCACAAAAAACGTTAATTAAACTATGAAGGTTGATCCATAATGTTTTGCAACTACCTTACATCTCTCTTATTTGTAGAGAAGGAATGGTGTATGATGGCTCATTTTGAAGTTGAAAGGGTCTCTGATTTGTATTTGTAACTAGAAGTTGTTATTATTCCCGTTGACTATGAGTATCTTAACATTGCCTCTTGAAGCCTCCGACCTGAAAATGCTGAAGATTGCAAATCGATTTCAAGCAGCAACTTTTTCGCGAAGCCAATTCCCAGAGAAAATGCAAAACAAATCTGTGACGATTGTAGAAAGAAAGCGCGGGGACTGTGTTTGTTCAATGAAAAATGCAGATAAATCAGTGGCCGATTTTCCTCGGTGCCAGAAGATTCTGAATTTTTCCACATTTGGCCAAATCAGGAATTTTTCCCCAGTGCCGGATTTTGGGAATGTGGGGCCCTGGACCCAGTTTTTTTGGGCCGTGGACCCAGCTGTTTTTGGCCCCCCTGTAACGCAAATTAGAAACTCAATTTTTGATTTCATATTTCTCAAGTTTTTTTCCTTCATGCTCTGGCAGAAAATCAATAGCAAAAAAGGATTTCGTAAACAGTCTGAGAGAAAAAAGCTAATTGCAAGAACACAAAAGGCTGCCCGGGTGGGGGCGCTCATGGGCTGGGGACCCCACCACAACGAATTCTTTTGAGGAAAATCAAAAGAAAAAAAGGTATTTTGTAAAGACAAAACTAGAAGAGGGAGAAAAGAGCCGACCGGCCCCGGTTGGGGCCCTTAGAAGCCGGGGACCCTGCTGAACTGATGTCTTTGGACGAAAATCGAAAGCGATACAAAGATTTTCTAGGGAAACTGAGCAAAAAGGAAAAAAGGCTACCTCGTTATGGCCATCAGCAGAAGTTAAGGTCCATAAATGAACTCTAACCGTGGGGTGATCCAGTGCGGATTAGTGCTAATCCGAAGCTGCGAATTAAATTTTTGCCATTTACATCAATGGAAAAAAATTACTCTGCAACCTCGGATTAGCGCTAATCCGCACTGGATCACCCCACGGTAAGTCGCTGACTCTTCACTCATTCCGATTTGCGCTCGATCACGAGAACCACCAAAATGGTTACAAAACGCAACCTATTTGTTGACAAGAATAAACTCGTCCGGACAGAATAAACTCATTTTGATAAACAAATAAAAACTCATCAGGTACATTTATACTGCCCTTGGTGGACAGGATCTCCGAAAAACAAAAAGTGAAAATTGCAGCAATAGCCGTTGATGTGCGGCAATACGTAGAAGAAATGGTCAAAATCAAAAACATCCCTGATGTTGAGAGAGCGGTCCTGCCAACCTGGGAGAACAACCCATATTGGTGACTCAACTCCGTCTCTATGGGTGACAGGGGGCAAGTGTCCTCCACGGGAGCAATTTCAAAACGACCCCAAGGCAGGCGCTGCAACGGAGATCACTGACGGAAACAATAATTGAAATGCCGTCTCCCCGGGAGAGCAGCAGATGATTATTCCCAACAGGACTCCGTGTCAGCCCGGATGTATGAGGAGTGATACTGTGGACGCTGTGGACTCGCCCTTCATGTCGCATTTCTTCGGGTTTTCCACGTTTTCGCAAATCTTTTCTTTTTTGTGGGGCCGCTTGCTGTCCCTCGATCAGGATACTGCGAAAAAAGTATTCATTTTCAGAATGGTCCGCGCCCTTTTTCCAGAGGGATGTGCAAATTTGTGAAAAATCGGTGATCATAGATTTTTGAACTGGGGGCCTCAATTTTCGAAATTCTGTCGGTTTTCACTTCTCAGGCCGGAGAGATCTCCGATGGTTTTTTTAAAACCACCGGTGAAAGTTGCGGATATCCACGTTTTCGGGGGGAAGGGATCGATAATATCCTCAACTATCTCCGGTGGTTTTGAAACAAGCAACAGAGATCTCTCCGGCCTCAGTCTTTTGATTCTCTACTCGTCTGAGATTTTATAATTTTCTGTGGCCACGATGTCTGGTTTGCTGGTCGTACTGCTACTGCGCTTTTACATGTGCACTTCTACTGCAGCGCTGACCCGAAACTTTCGCTGGCCATCGCTCAATTGGCATCGACCTGCAATGGCTTTTGAGGCCAAATCTGCTGTTGTCAACAACTGGATAACGGGCACACGTATTCATGTCTGGAAAATTTCAAAATCAGTTCTGGTTTTCTTCCACTGTGATGTGTTTTGTCTTGGCAAACGTGTGCCAAACAAATAAAAAAAGATTTTGCTGATGACGAGATTCGAACCCAGGATCTTCTATTCTTAAGCCCAGAGCTGAACCACTGAGCCACCAGCACTTTCGTGAATTGCAGTTCTCCATTCGCTCTGAAATGAAAGAAATCGGATGGGCAAAGAATGTTGAGCAATTTGGACACCACTGTCGTTGCCACGCTCCCACCATCGTTTTGCTGCGATTTTCGGCACGGACCATTCTGAAAATGAACGCACTTTTGGAGACTTTTAAGGGTTGTTTACCCAAGATTTTGGGGCCACCCTTTTGATAAAAGGAGTGTGTATCTGACCATTCTCTCTACTCTTGCTCATGTCCAGGGGTATTCCTGCAAGTAAATTTTTGTTTGGCTCCGCTGTCCCGGGACAACGCATGGAAGACTCTTTAGGGTTGATTTCCCCAGGTTTCCGGGGTCGCAAAAAAGCGGATGTTTCTGGCCACTTCCGCCAATTTTTTTTTTTTTTTTGGTCGAATGCCTGACTTGGTGCAAGAAGTATGAATCAGGCTTGGCGGGGTCAGTTTGGGCCTTGTACCCATGGGATGATCCTATGGCCAGTTGGCCAGTACATGTTTTCCATGTTTAGGACCATTCGGTGTTTTTCTGACCTTTATCGATATTGGCCTTTGAGACCACTTCCAGGGTGAAGGGGAGGTAGGGTTTGCCATTGTCCTGCAATGAATATAAATCATCAGATAGAGTGAAGGAAGATAGAGGGGAGGCAACGGCCCGGCAAACAGCGAGTGTAAAAAAAGTGTAAAAATGTGAAAAATAAGTGTAAAAGTGAAAAGTGAACATTTATTACACATTTTGTGCGGAATTTTTATATCCCTTTTTGTTCACTTTTTTTACATATCAGAAAAGTGAAAATTTTGTGACACTTTTCTTTCACTTTTCTCGATGCCATGCTCCGTGCCACCATCGAAAGCCAAAAGGGAGCTGCGCATGCCCGTGTCATTCACCAGGGAACGCTTCATTTTCCAGATGCGTCTATATCAGTCTTCTGGGTGGAAAACACAAATGCAACATGCGAAAATATAAAAGTGTAAAAAAAGTGTAAGAAAAGTGTAATTTATTTTGCAGTTTCAGATTACATTTATTGTGCTAGATGGCAGCACATGTAAAGAAAATTATAATTTTACAATGTCAAGCTAAATTAATTGAAAGTTGTCGAATTCAATTGAATCAGTGAGAATCAAAAGGTCATATGTCCACAAATCACGATTTTAAGAAAACTGCAAAAAACTATCTCACCCCAGTTCGCCTGATCTGCCTGAAATTTCGTTTTGGGACATTATTCGGTACATCAAGAGAAGTTCACTTGCGGATTTTGAAGGTCATTGTGCCAAAGGGGATCATGTTATGGCCCGTTGAAACCTATGGACTTATGACCTTTTGATTCCAAATTCGAGAGAGGGGCAAAGAATCGCACTTTCTAGGATGGAAATGCCTTTCTGACCATGATCGTACCAATAAAATTGCCCCTTCAAGCCAAAGGAGACATTTTTTGTTTAATATAGGACCAGAATGAATAATACAGTATGTCCCAAGAAAAGGGTTTTGAGGATGTATGTGCAGGATGCGGTTGGCACAAGCAATGCTTCCGATCTTGTCTAGAAAAGACTATTGCATAAAGGCAAGAAAAGATCTGTGTTTACCAAAAATACATTCAGGTTTTCAGAATGAAGATTGCTGAACAACACGCAGGGTTGACCAAAAATCTGCCATTTGAATTCAGATATGCAAAGTGTTCCAATATTTGTTGCACACAAGTTATTTTGCGGACAAAAATGCATCCCTTCTGGACGGGCGTCAACCCCATTTACAGATTCAGAGATTTTCTTTCACCCAACCCTAATCTTAACGCATATGATGCTCCTCTTGCTCTTTATCACGAAGAAGTTGCGAGTAAAAACGCATATTTGATGATTATTGCATTTCCAACAGACAGGTTCATTTTAACGCATGCTGTACTTGTTTTTTGGAGAGCAGAGTCCGGCTTTGATGCCATGCTTTTGTTATCTTGAGTTTGCAATGAAGCAACAAGCAAGGACGGGCCAAATAGAGGCTGGCAAGGAGAGCTAAAAAACCATAGCCGTTTGACATTCAGTTTTTGGTATCAAAAGGTCATATGTCCATGGACTTATGACCTTTTGATTCCAAAGCAGAATTTGGCACTGAATATTTCAGCCATTTCAGCAGTTTGCGAATGTCGGATATCTGCCATTTTGATTGCAAACTGTGGATGCACACATGGCAAATATTTTTCCGCACTTAACACAAAATGGCCAAAATGTGGACATATGACCTTTTGATTCTCACCGATTCAATTGTAATTCTACTTGATGGCAGTTTATACTGATGTCTGGGTCTGCATTTTTGTAATTGCTGTGTTGCCAGCACGAAATAATTGTGAATTAACTCCGGGCAAATTCGTTAAAAAGAAGATGAATGCCGCATCGGATTACATTGACATACGATTTGACGAACAAGGATCTACAGACACCCCATGAGACTTCGAAAACGTGTTGCATTTGGAGGCATTGGAGCCCAACTTTCAGTTGGACGATCAGAGACTGTTCTAGCGGACAAGGCCTCTGATTGTTCAAACTTCTATCGGGGACAATGCATCCATTCTTGAAATGATATCCTGGAATTCTTAAAAAATGTGAACTAAACATGAATGGACAGCCGTGATGCAGTGAAGGGAAGATGATATTGTGAATAAAATGCATTTCTGGTGTTCGAAAATTGAAAACTCTTTATTTCAGTGCGATATAAGTGTCCAAAAAGTGTCCTAACTGCAAAAAAGTGTCCAAAAAGTGTCAAAAATGTGTATACAAGCATGTAATATTTACGTAAAATGTACACAAAAGTGGGACATTTTTTCACTTATATTACAGTTTTTCGACGTATACGTAAAATTTATATAAATTTTACATGATTTTTTCACTTTTAAAAGTGAAAGAAAAGTGTAATAAAAGTGTAATTCTGCTTGCTGGGGGAGAGCCCTTGAGGGGAGGGAGAAGGGAGGAGGGAAAGGAGAAAATGGGGAAAGACAGAACGTGGAGGAGGGGCGAGAGAAAAAGGAGGGAGCGGGCTGGGAGGGAGGGGATGGAGGAATAAGGGGAGGTTATGGGAAGCAATGTGCAGAGTCTTATCGCCAACTAGAATAAAAGTCATCAGCGACGAGAATGAAGTCGTCGCCGGCGAGAAGAAAGTTGCCGCCGACGAGAATAAAGGCGTTGCTTGACGGGAATTGAGTCGTCGCTGACGAAACCTTTAAACTTGTGTAAAGTTTTTGGGGTGTTCCCCAGGGCTTCTTTTCGCCCACATCAACCCATTCATACTTTGCGCCTTACTCTGGCGCCATTCATACCAATCATTCACCATACCCACACTTGACACTGGAGTTCAGTACCCCTGTATGTGTCTGTGGCTTTTTTTTTATGTTTCTGTAAGTTGCCGCCACTCTTGGACGGACTAAGTGTTCTTTAACGTGCACATGGTGAATTGCACACTGGACCACCTTCTTAAAGTCCCTTCCGAAGGACTAGAAGACTTGCCACTAAGTCTCCCTTTCTGTCACTGCAGCCAGAATGGAGCGCGACCCAACTCACAAATTCCGACTGAAGCGGGAATCGAACCCACGACCTTCGGTTAATGAGTCAGACGCGCTACCAACTGAGCTACCGTGACAGACTCGACATCAGGGGACAAAGACTATGGAGGATAGCGACTATATACTCCTTCGTCATCAAAACTCTGTTTTCTGCCAATTGGCTGCAAATAAATTGTGTTTTGCTTGTGGTTAGGTTATAATACATCATTCTAACCAATTCTAACCCAACCTAACCTTACCTGACCTAACCGCAAACAAAATATTGATATTTGCAGTTATGGCACGCACTTGCGACTCCGGCCAAAAAGCATTGGGAGTATACACAGCCATTCTAAATACTCGGGCCATAGGAGATTTTTGTCAGACTTTTGAAGCACGGGGCAATATTATTCCCAATCTAGAAAGCGCTGCTAAATGCATTCCTTCGTGTAATGTGTTTTGCGGCGCATGTGAAATGGGGAATTACATTGCCCCGTGCTTTCAAAAGTCTGAAAAACTCTCCTATGGCCCGCCTATTCTGAATGGCTCCGTATAGTCGCTATCCGCTTGTGAACAAAGTCGTCGGCGACGAGAATTGAGTTTGGCGGCGAGAAAGTCGTCGCTGATGACAATAGGTCGTCGGCGCCGAGAATAAAGTCGACGGCGACGAGAATAAAGTCGTCGGCAACGACAAGGTCCTCGGCGACAAGAATAAATTCGTCGGCACTCGGCGACGAGAATGAAGTCGCCGACGAGAATCAAGTCGTCCCCGACGAGAAGAAAATTGTCGCTGACGAGTCCACGTTGAATGAAGTCGGCGACGAGAGCAAAGTTGTCGCAAACGAGAACAAAGTCGTCGCCGAACAGAATGAGTTGCCGCCGAAGAGAACTAAGTTGTCGCCGATGAGAATGAAGTCCTCACTCCTCGGCGACGAGAACAAAGTTGTCGGCGACGAAATAAAGTCGTAGCGCGGCGATTACAAAGTCGTCGCCGACGAGAGAATCAAGTCGTCGCCGACGAGAAGAGAATCAAGTCGTCCCCGACGAGAATCAAAGTCGTCGCCGACGAGAACAAAGCGTCGGCGACGAGAATATGAAGTCGCCGAACAGGATATGTTGTCGCCAATGAAAATAAAGTCCTCGGCGACGAGAATAAAGCCGCCGCCGACGAGAGAAAAGTTGTCGCCTCAGTAAAAAAAAGTCGTCGACGAGAATCTAATCGGCGACGACGAAAAGACATTCGACGCCAACGAGAATAAAATCGTCGTCGACAAGAAACAAAATCGTCGCCGACGAGAACAAAGCAGGTCGTCGGCGACATGAATGAAGTCGCTGGCCGTTGCCGGCGAGAATAAAAGTCGCCGAGAGATTAAAGTCGTCCCCGACGAAAATGAAGTCGTCGCTGGCGAAAAGAAGCCGTAAACCTTACTTGAGTCTTGAGTCGCTGATGACAACGAGAACAAGGCGACGAGAACAAATGCGTTGCCGACGAGAAAGTCGTCGCCGACGAGAACGTCGACGGCGATGAGAATAAAGCATAGAGATATAAGAACACCAGAGAGACAACATAGGAGGGTGCGCTGCTTGAATGCAGCAGTCCCAATAAACACGGCAACCATTGGCAACGTTCGCCTGGACGTATCTGTAATGTAGCCTAAATGCATGCGAAATGTTGTAGCAAGGTTGCCTTAAAGTGTCTATGTCCCACTGGCGCACGTTTTGTGAACGTCGCCCTTAAACGTTCCCAGAACGTTGCCTCATATCTTTTCACACGTTTGCTCAACGTCTCTGGACGTGACATCAACGTCGCCTGGACATTGCCTTGACGTTGCCCGCTTTGAATTGAAGACGAAAATACGTTGACAGTGGTTTGCTCAACGTTGCTCAAAGGTTGCCTCATCATCGCCATTTGGTTGCTCTCCATTGCCCAGAAATGCCGTTGTTTTCTCAACGTTGCCTCAACGTCGCCATTTGACAGCTCTTCATTGCCCTCCAGAGTGCACATTTTTTCCCAATCCACTTCCGCATGCGCGTCTCTGATTGGCTGTTGGGAATTCCAGCCAATTTCAACATCCAAATTTCAAAACCTCACTTAACCAAACCTAACCTGACCTAACCCAACCCTTTTGCAACCCAAGAAAGAGTTGCGAAGCGGTGGCAAACACGCCAAATGGCAAAAGGCTGTGGCAAGGCAAAAATGCGAAAATTGATGACGTCACAAATTCAGACGACGTGATTGGCTGTTGCGATGCCACTGTCCGCGGAATTGGACAGTGACAAATTGTGCCTCCAGAGTACCGCTACAGGTACTTCTCCCCAAATTGCCTTGGT
>JASGXE010007505.1:0-28326 GCA_030068105.1 Sinentomon sp. SZTP_YWyxl | reverse complement strand
CCTGCCCCACCCAGGTAAAATTCAGCCCTCTCCAGTGGAGCTCGGCTCTCCTTGCGTCATGCGACGAATTTGCAGCAACAGAGAGATAATTTTCGCTCACGTGAATTATGGAAATGTGTTATGCAGCCAGACTACATGATGGTTCAAACACTTAAAACTTTGGTGGGCAGTTGCTGCTTCATCTGTGACAAAGCCGACTTTGGGCAGAAAAATCTGCTCAGCGCAAACAGTGATGTCTATAAGAATGCCTGGTGTTTTCAGGGAACTATGCCGTTCTTGGGCAATGTCACCTCACGGCTCACATTGATTCCAAAGCGGCGAAGCACGGACTAGTTCCGCAAAAAGAGCCGCAAAAGTCTGCGCAAATGACCAGGGAATATGGGGTTAACTATTGTCGTTCAGGGTTTTCCCCTTCATCGCTCATGTCTGAAGGAATCGCTCAAATCGCACTGATTTCTCATGACTGCGCAGGAAGAATGTAACTGTAACCGTGGCCGTGGGGGGAACAAAAAACAGAGCACCCTGTTATTGTGGCATAATCAGTCCAAAGTGGCCATTTACGCAGTTCCAGATTGACGAGAAAAAATATAGGTCAAACAAGCGTTCAAAGACAATTTTTCCCTTCAACGTTGTCTCATTAAAAACTTGATTTTTTTTGGAGGATGGGGGGAGTTTTTGTCCTATAGTTATGATCACTTGCTAAAGGTTAGACCGTTGTCTTTCAAAAAGGATGTGGGCAAATTTTCTTTCCTTGGGAGAACTGTTTTGGATTGGAACTCGCTCCCTGCCCCCGTCCTCTCTCCTCCTTTGTCAGTCGAAACTCTCCGCCGTCGTTTGGCAACCTCACTGGCTCCAGGTGGTCTTTAGCCTGACTGAGCTTGTTGCACAGAGAACGTGTCAATTGCTTGTCTGTTCTGTTCCATTGTGAGTTTTTTTTCTTGTCTTTTTCACGCCATGTCCATTGTTGTTTAGAATACTCTTTCCCTGTTTCATTTCACTCTCCATTGTTTAATTCGTTCTTCCTGTTTTGTGTATGTTGCACGATAAAGGGTAACACCCTCAAAGTAGGTACTTATTCTTATTCAAATTCAATTCAAAATTCAAATTTCCTCTGGACAGATGTTTTCTAAATTGCAAGGGCGGATACAGGATGGTCGACAGGGGGTAACGCTCCCCCCATACCAAAGGAACCCAAAACTTACGATTTTTTCAAATTCTGGGACACACCCCAGACTCCCCCGCGACAGCTATGACTCAGACCCCAGAAATCGGTGCCCGCAGCCTCCCTTCGCAAAGGTCTGATTCCGCGACTGTTCAGTAGAGTAACCTTTATTCGAGAAAAGAGTCCGCTAGAAGCAGCAATTCATTTGTTTTTTAAATTGAGAACATTTCCGCCGTCTGGTTGGTCAGACGAAAAGGTGTTGCAACTTCACAGGCGAGACGAACCTCCTTCTGACCCTCTATCTACACTCTAAACCTGAGGTTTCCGCATGGATCACCTTCGGAACACCACTTTTAACATAAGCCTACATTGGGGTGTTCCTTTCGGAACACCTGACGTGTTCTTTGGAACACCTTTATTCTATCACAACTTTGGAACACATGAGCGATTTGGAACACTCCACGTGCTCCAAATCGCTGTGTTCTAAATTTGCAGTAGTTTTGCCAACCCCCAGAAAAATTGGACAACACCCTAATTTTTTTTTTTAGTGAGGATGGCGTGTGAATCAGTTTGACTGGCTGCCAACAAGACACATCTGCCCCATTCTATTGGCTCATCCTGACAGGAAATTTGACCTCTTGAACATCAATTTTGCCCCCAAAATGAACTCTCGAATTTCAAAATTTCCTCAGCTTCTGGGGGGCTCCGCCCCCAGACAACCCGCCAGGGGCACTGCCCCTTGGAACCCCGCTGGGGCGCTGTCTCAGACCCCCCTTTGGGGCTGCGCCCAGATTCTTCACCGAGATAAGACCCCCTGGAAATCTTCACACCCCCCCAATTTCAAAATCCTGGCAAAGCTATACTGCTAAATTTGTGACAGGAAAATGGTGTTCCAAGAACACACCCCAATCCAAGCTTATGTTAAAAATGGTGTTCCGAAGGTGTTCCATGCCGAAACCTCAGGCTTAGAGTGTAAGCATCTGTCTAACCATCTAACCTTTTCTTGAATGGACAAAAGTCTTGTAAATTCAATTTTCCTGCAGTTTAAAAGGACCGTTATTGGTATCGGCTGCCTTGTTTCTCCCACGAGAATCATAAATTGTATAGGACGCTGGACATGAAATTGGGTCTCTACCCATCATTCTAAACGTCATCTATAATACCGCGCACACTGGCAAAATTTATTGGCCCAGTACAGTACGTTGCAAAAAAACCTGTTGCATATTCTCGTACAGGTGGAATGTGAGATGATGATTTCCATTTGCAAAATACTTGTTACACATATGGAGACGCAATGGAAGAAGGTGATTTCCTTTTGCAAAATACTTGTAACACATATTGGCTTAGATGGGACAACAAACCAAACGATCGACGTGATAATGACAGCATAATGATTCTTGTTTGGTTTATTGTCCCATCTAAGCCAATATGTGTTACAAGTATTTTGCAAAAGGAAATCACCTTCTTCCATTACGTCTCCATATGTGTAACAAGTATTTTGCAAATGGAAATCATCATCTCACATTCCACCTGTACGAGAATATGCAACAGGTTTTTTTGCAACGTACTGTACAGTGACATAAACAACAATGACTCCCATAAACACAAATATTGATACTTCTGTGAAGTGAGAGTGAGGCAATGTTGATTTTGTGATTGTATTTCATTGTGTTCTCAACTCACCCTGCAGGTAGGAAATCTAACCTCCATTGCACCTAAAATTGACCAAGGAAGGGATTGGGGGACTGGGATAGAACGGACTGAGGCAGAATGGGACTGAGGCAGAATTTTTTTATCGGCCTCTGTCCACTTCTGCCCCAGTCCCATTCTGCCTCTGTCCCATTCTGCCTTAGTCCCATTCTGCCTCAGTCCCATTCTGCCCCAGTCTCATTCTGCCTCAGTCCCATTCTGCCTCACTCCCATTCTGCCTCAGCCAAATTCTGCCTCTGTCCCATTCTACCTCAGTCCCATTCTGCCTCAGTCTCATTCTGCTTCAGTCCCATTCTGCCTCAGTCCCATTCTGCCTCAGTCCCATTCTGCCTTAGTCCCATTCTGCCTCAGTCCCATTCTGCCTCAGTCTCATTCTGCCTCAGTCCCATTCTGCCTCAGTCCCATTCTGCCTCAGTCCCATTCTGCCCCAGTCCCATTCTGCCTCACTCCCATTCTGCCTCAGTCCCATTCTGCCTCAGTCCCATTCTGCCTCAGTCCCATTCTGCCTCAGTCACATTCTGCCTCAGTCCCATTCTGCCTCAGTCCCATTCTGCCCCAGTCCCATTATGCCTCAGTCCCATTTTGCCTCAGTCCCATTCTGCCTCAGTCCCATTCTGCCTCAGTCCCATTCTGCCTCAGTCCCATTCTGCCTCAGTCTCATTCTGCCTCAGTCCCATTCTGCCTCAGTCCCATTCTACCTCTGTCCCATTCTATCCCAGTCCATTCTATCCCTGTCACCGGTCCCCAAGGAAGTATTAAAAACTTTAGAAGTTTTTTTTTCAAATGTTTTCCCCCAACAAAACTCCGGGGTTTTGGAGTTAGTCCATCTCATTAAGCTGTACTGCCACATACCTGTATGTAGAGCGTACAGCGACGGCAGAATTAATGTACTCATATAGAGGCGGCGGAATTAATGTACTCATACATGTGAAAAACTTCGACCGTTCAAATTTGGCAAAAATTTTATGCTGCAGAAATGAAAGATTCTCGTTTGTGACCGTGGTCAAAATCTGACACCTTTCGAACGCTTTGTTGAGATCTGACACTTTAATTTCTACCACCTGCAAAGAATAAAAAGAAAAAAAAGTTTCGGAGGCAACAGTTAAATGGGAAAACACATGTTGTGGGTACATTAATTCCGCCGCCACTATACCTATGGTCGGTTTAATTCCGCCGTCACTTTTCAGAAAAGTTACATGAAAAACGCCGGGTATATGCGCAGACGTAGGTTCGGCTTCCCTGCGTATTCTAGACGTTTTCTCAAGGATGGGTAAGCTGTCGGATGCTATCGGTATATCGCAGAAAGGACGAACTTTACATTGAGAAATCATCCTTACGCGTGGGAGCTTGCTTTTCTCAAACTTTTCTGGCGCGTGGGGAAACAATGACGTAAATATACCACCCCCAGCCAAAAGTCTTTCGTTCGTGGGAGATTTGTTTTTACTCGGGGGCCATTCAAGAACATGGTCGCACGCTGCAAAAAATCATGACACTCGTGTAAGGTGTGAAATCGCATCAAGCCCTGTTGAAATTAGATGGCGCCTGTATTAGCACGGCCTTTAAAATTACTCCTATATATGTTTTCAAGGACTTTTGGTTCATTCTGTATTTTGGCTTTGTTCTAAACCCCGCAACGGTTGAGTGATTTTTGCAAAACCGATAATGCGATTTTCGCTATTTGCCATAATAAAAACATCTTTTGAGGAAAATCGGTTGCGAAAGCAAAGTAGCTATGAGACGTTTGAAAATATTTGCATCAAAATCCACAGCCGTCATTGAAAGGATTGGTATTTTCTTCTTCCACGGATTCCCACGCGCGAATTTGTCAAACACACCGGTTTTCCCACCTACGTCATACGCAATTTTCTGACCAATCACGCACTTCAGTTGATTGAAACTTACCATAAAGCTAACTGAACCTGACCTAACCCGTCCACAAACACTGCCTCAGTGTTCGCCCAATGCCTGTGGTCAGCCTACTATCTATTGTAAAGAAATTTTTTTCAGATTATTGCCGTGGGTGGGATTCGAACCCACCAACAATGGAAAACATCGATTTTCCGAGCTGACGCCTTATCCACTCGGCCAACCGGTAAGCTGCAGGAACTCGCTCCTTCAGGACTCCTGAAAACTGCCATCCGGTGGGTTTGGCAAATTCGCTTCCCGCACAGCACAGCTGTGACGTAGTCCAACTTGTACAGGGAAGCCCAAAAGTCTTTGACCAGCAGCAAATAATTAAATTTTATGTTTTGTCTACAGCGAATCTTAAATTTTATGTTTTGTTATTCAGAGTGAATTACAAAAAGTTCAAGTTGGCAAGGCAATTGCGACGGAAACCGGATGGGAAAACCCCCGGAGGGTTTTCTAAAAAATATCCAAAAATATTCATTTTGTTCTTATTTGGGATGGAGAACAATTCCCAAATTTTTGACACACTTTACCAGTTCACCCTGTATAATTTGCGCGATCTAAACTTTTTTTAATTCCAACCAATGTCAACATTTTAAATAAATGTCAACATTTTATCGGAATTGCGTGTGCACATACAGGGCACCCCGAAAGTTTTGGCCACAGAAAAATAATTACATTTGGTATTTTTTACATTTTTTGACTTTTAACCTTTTCTATAGCTCTGACCACGGATTTCAGCGCTTTTTATGATCCGTGGTTGGAGCCAGAAAAAGTTTCAAATCACAAAATGTTAAAAATAGCACATTTTTTGTTTTTGCTATGCATGGCTAAAGACTTTCGGGCTACCCCTGTAGAACCGGGTCAGAATGGACAGATTTTTTGCATCAAACTTTTTTAGTTTGTCTGTCCGAAACAGATTGTCACTTGCAACAATGGACAATGGTCTCTGCTCCAATGTTCTCCTTTGCACATTGTTGCAAGTAACAATCTGTTTCGGACAGACTATCTTAAAAAGTCTGATGCAAAAAATGTGTCCATTCTGACTCTCTCGAGATGTATTTTTCTCATTTAAACCACAGTTAGAGGCAATACCTGCCTCCGAAACTTTTTCCTTTCTTTTTTCTCTTTGTGCAGGTATAGGCGGTGCGGTAGAAATAAAAGTGCCAGATTGCAGAATCAAGAACCAATTCAACGGATGGATTTGTGTTGCGAAATTTCATTTCTATGCAAAATGCTTATTTCTTTTCCATTGTTGCATTATTGAAAGATGCATCCGTCTGTTGAATTGGCTCTATTGGGTTGAACCTGCATGGGGGTGAGTGCATCATGGGGAACACGGCCATTGAAGGCCGTGTAATGTTAATCTCCTCAAAAGGAGACCTGATATAACCGCATGACTTCTGAGGGCATAGCGCTCCCCTGCTGACTTCCCAGAAGACCGTCTGCAAATATACAGCTCATTCCACTTGAAGATATGAGCTGAGAATGCTTCACACTCTTCCATTTAAATTAAAAACTTTAATTTCTATGCCGAGAATGAAGTTTTCGACCGAGTTTTCATTGTTGAAAAGAATTCTGAATTCACTATGAGCACACTTGGGAGCATTCTTAACTCATATCTTCAAGTGGAATGAGGAGTACCTACTGCAGGCGGTCGTCAGCCAATTTGGGACAGATTCAATTATGAATAGCCTATCGAATAAGGTCATATAGACAAGGCAAAACCGCAAGTCAGAGAGCGGGATGAGCCGATACTTTCTGTGTAGTTTCTCCAAGGGGAACAGACGGGAACCTTATGCACGTGGCTCGATTGGAAATTCTCAGAACAATTCCCAGTGAAATCCATCCTTGCCTGACCGCGAATTGTGGTGTTGCCATAGAAATCCATCGTCTATTTGGAGTTTGAGGAGCGAAATTATTAGCTTCTGAAATTGATGAACGGTGTTGTCTCTCTTACTCATGTGGAAAGTTTTTGCGATTTTTTGCGGGTTCTGCACGTGGCCATGACGCTTTTAAGAAATGCCTACCGTTTTGGACACTTTTCCATCTATAACGCTGTGTCAAAGTAGCGTTCCCCTAAAACGGGGAAAGAGTGTTTGGTACATAGATAGATTGAGTACGGTTAGGCATAGGATAGGCTAGGCAAGATTGGTTAGTTTCGGTCAGATTAGCTTTCTTTTTCACTTTTTGGACATGCGGAAAATCGGTTTCTGCCCACATCAGCTAGTATGCATAAACCAAGAATTGGGATAGGGGGAAGTGGACCGAATGTTGTTTGGGCAGAATGAATTTTAGGCCGAATGGACTTTAGTCCGAACGGCATCTGGACCGAATGGGTGTTATTGGTCCGAATGGTTTTGGTCCGAATTGGCTTTAGTTCGAATGAACTTTAGTCCGAACGACGTTTGCTCCGAATGGTTTTTAGTTCGAATGGTTTTTGGTTCGAACGCATTTTAGTTCGAATGGTTTTTTTTGTTCGAATGGTTTTTAGTTCGAATGTTTTTTAGTTCGAATGTTTTTTGGTTCGAATTGCTTTTGGTTCGAATGTATTTTATAGTCCGAACGAGTTTTGAACCGAATTGGTTTTAGTTCGAGTGGCGTTTGGATCGAATGTCGTTTCAAACGGATGTGAATGCCGAAAAGTCTGGCTTTTGCGCTGTGGTTGTTCTGTTGGTTTAATCCTAAACATCAGCTTTAACATTGCATAAAAGGGGTCGGGATATTTGTTGGTGATGACATTTAAACGCCAAAAATTGCCTAACTTATCGAAACACAACCTAACCTAACCTAACCTATAACGAAATAAAATAAAAAGGCGAAAAGAAGGCGATGATGACATGAATCCGTTGAAAATAAAAAGAACCCATCTCCATCTGCGCAAACCGTGAAAAATAAATCATAAATGCGCCGAAATGTCACATCAACAGCCGGCAGGAATGACGTTAGGTTCGAAAGAGCTTTAGTCCGAACGGCGTTTAGGCCGAATGTCTTTTCGTCCGAATTGACTTTGGTTCGAACAAGCTTTATAGTTCGAACGGCGTTTGGTCCTAATGACTTTTCTCCGAATTGACTTTGGTTCGAATGAGCATTAATACGAACGGCGTTTGGTCCGAAATGCTTTTAGATCGAATTGCCTTTTGATCGAATGCGTTTTAGTTCGAATGGTTTTTGGTCCGAATGTTTTTTAGTTCGAATGCTGCTTTGTTTGAAGTTTGATTTGTTCGAGTGGTGGTTGCGCAGAAAATTTCGGACCAAATGCAATTCGGACTAAAGTGCATTCGGTCCAGGTAAAAGCTATAGGGCCTACGAACGATATACCTATACCTGTTTGTGAAGATACAATTGTTCACCCTGCTCATTTGTTTGGACGACCAGTTCACATTTGAATGAAAATTGCTCCAGCGCTTTAGCATCAGGTTGAGGGAAGTCTGCAATGAGAAATGCGAACGTACAGAGAAAAGATCAATTTTGTTAGCGGTCATCCTTTCGCTCTCTATGTACTCGTATATTCAGAGTCTTTTTACGATCTCCTTCAAGATAATATCTGCATTTCAATTCAATTCAATTCAATTCAAGTCAATTCAATGCAACAATTCACAGGCAAGCAAGGCAAGGCAAGGCAAGGCAAGGCAAGGCAAGGCAAGGCAGGCAAGGCAAGGCAAGGCAAGGCAAGGCAAGGCAAGGCAAGGCAAGGCAAGGTCAAGGCAAGGCAAGGCAAGGCAAGGCAAGGCAAGGCAAGGCAGGCAAGGCAAGGCAAGGCAAGGCAAGGCAAGGCAAGGCAAGGCAAGGCAAGGCAAGGCAAGGCAAGGCAAGGCAAGGCAAGGCAAGGCAAGGCAAGGCAAGGCAAGGCAAGGCAAGGCAAGGCAAGGCAAGGCAAGGCAAGGCAAGGCAAGGCAAGGCAAGGCAGCAAGCAAGCAAGCAAGGCATTCAAGGCAAGCAAGGCAAGGCAAGTGCAATGCAAGGCAATCAAGGCAGCAGGCAAGGCAAGGCAATTCAATTCAAGGCAAGTCAAGGCAATTCAAGGCAATGCAATTCAATTCAATTCAAGGTCAAGGCAATTAGCAAGGCAAGGCAGCAATTCAATTCAATGTCAAGTCAATTCAATTCAATTCAACAATTCATTCAACAATTCAATTCAATCAATTCAATTCAATTCAATTCAATTCAATTCAATTCAATTCAATTCAATTCAATTCAATTCAATTCAATTCAATTCAATTCAATTCAATTCAATTCAATTCAATTCAATTCAATTCAATTCAATGCCTCAACAGCTGACCCCAACCGCCAACATTTGCCAGCAGTTGAAAACGTCAACCCGCCGATGAATCTTGTGCCAGGGACCTCCAAACGTTAGACATACAGAGTTTCCCAAAATTCACTTGACAACCCCTGCTATTTGCTAGATTTCAACCTTCTCTTGTGGGGCCATTTCTGCAGATTTCAAGTTCAGATTGGGCAGGCTGCCTGCTGCAGGTGTTATTCATTCGAATTGAAACAAACTCCACTCCAAGCTTCCAGAGTTGCTTCAAAACTGCAATGCACTTTTTTGGGGTTGTCATGTGAGTTTTGGGAAACCCTGTATATGAAATCATGCACGCACGCAGCTGCTCTCGTTCTTAATGACAAATTGTGCGGCTCTGCGTTGGAACTGCTCTAGATTACGAGAATGACCCACTTGGAAGCGAAAGTTTATTCTACAAAGCCTGTGGTGCCAGTGCGAACATTGATACTCTCTCTACAGGTACAGTAGCGAGCAAATTAATTGTACCATACCCACATGGAGTCGTTTTTTACTGATTGCTGATACCCATTTGTTATTTGTAAAATTGCTGCACTTGTCCACTTGTCAAAATTCCATTTTTGAAACTAAAACGAATCACATTTCTACAGTTTTCTCCAAAAGATCGGAAGACGGCTTGTTTGTATGGCACAATTAATTTTCTCGCTACTGTACGCTCCACAGGTATGTCGTAGCACAGCTTAATGAGGTGGACATCCTGCAAAAACCTGCAGGTTTTGTTGGGCGACATACTACGCTTGTAGTGAAGCTCACTCCTTATCTGAATCTGTCCTCTATGGTTAATGGCCCGCTAAAAGTTTTTAAATTTAATTTTAGATGCAATTTTGTTACCTACAGCGTCGATAGAATATTCCATTAAAATATGCAAAAACAGTGTTGGAAGAACTATGCCTATGTCACACAGGCTGACACAAATGGGGAAACAAAGTAATTTTACAAAAGCGCCAGGTCGTAGAAATTAAAGTATTTTTTTACTGAAATTGCAAAGTGGAACTTTTATTTCAATTTCTACTTTAATCTGGCGGTCGCACTTCAGCGAAAAGTACGTGTTCAAAGTAATTTTCCGGAACTGTACGCTATATGATTTCCATGCGAACAGGAAAATCCTATTTTGCCTGTTATTTTTCACTTCCTGCGGTGCAGTGCAGGCTGTGGTATACTCGAGTGGTGCATCAAACGACCAGTCCTTCAGGAAAGAGGAAAATGTCTGTTTTGAAAGGTATTTTTGAACAGTCCATTTAATTCCCAACAAAGTTTGAAGCAAGAAGCATTGGATAAATATACAGTGTGTTCCAAATAAACACGGTCTTCAGTAATTGACGAGGCCACAGGAGATTTTTGTCGGAATTTTAAAGCACTGGGCCAGGTAATTCCCAATCTGGCATGCGCTGCAGAAAGCATTCCTTCGTGAAATGCGTTTTGCGGCGCATCTGAGATGGAGAATTACATTGCCCTGTGCTTTAAAATTCAGACAAAAATCTCCTGTGGCCCGTCAATTACTGAACACTTCCGTCTTTCGTCGAAATGCGTGGAGATGTTCCTGATGGCAAAACATATAGAAATTAATCAGTAAAAATTTGCTCGCTCCAGGCCCCCATATCCATGTAATGCAAATGCGCCGCCCAAGTCCAAACCAAACAGGTTACCATGCAACCGTCGGTAATCACAGAGAATGATAAGCTAATCACCGGTTTTTCTGCGAAATATAAAGAATTGAAGAATTTTAAGGATAGAAATGGGGGTAGGAGTATTTTTTCACTGAACAATTTCTGTTCGGTGTACTTTTGAGAATCAGTCCTCGAAATAGCTTGCTTTTTGCGGCGATCCACTATCTTCATATCTCAGTTATCCCAAAACAACCACAATTTACGCTTTTTTAGATTTGGGGGGGGGGGTACTGCGTGGAAGTGGAGGCTCGGAGGGTAATTTGTCACTGAACAATTTTGTTTTTACTGAATCTGGAGAACTTGTCCTGTAAATTTAGCGGTTTTAGGGTGAAATATTATACCCCCCATGAATACCCAAAAATGGGCACATTTTTGGGACTTTGGGGGGAGGGCATTACATGGAAATGGGGCCCCACACCAAATGTTCTTGCTGATTAATTTCGACTTGTTTTGCGATCAGGAACCAAAAATTGCCAAAATCAGGCAATACATTTTTGGGACACCCTGTTTTTAGGGGTTAATGCGCTTGCAGAAGCAATGATGGGAATTTCTGGATTCTACATTGCCGGAATGCGGACCTTCATGCTCGAGGAGCCTTTGCGACCTCTTTTCTCATTTGCCACTCTCACCCAGCGAACTGCTGCAACGGCCCCATGCCGAGGAATGCTAACTCTGGCACTCGCCAAGCTTGCCAGTGGCCAGTTTACAAACCCTGCCGCGACTTTTAATAAATGGCAGAGAGCGTTTTGTGCAAGAATGCACGATTGGGGCCCCGTTCTCGCAAGAAAAAAATAATAATTTTATTACCCAAATCTATCGAACCTGGCCTAACCTTGTCCCCTCTCGGAAAAAACAATGCTCGGTGGGGGCCCCGGCTTGCGATCTATAAAGTCGCGGAAGGGTTTGTACACTGACTCCCCGCTGTGTGCTTTTTGCTCGCCCAGTTGGGAAATTTGGCCTCTGGTACATCATCATCGCACCCAAAATGAACCCAAATCTTGAAATTTGGTCATATTCTTTAGATGGGGCTGTACCCCGCTGCGCTCCGCTCGAGACCCTAATTACTAGCAGGCTCCTTCATAGACCCCAGCCCGGGTCTGTCACAGAGAAACCCGCTGGAGAAAACCTGAAATGACAGCCCCGGGCGCCGCGCATAGAACCACGGTAATCTGTCCACAAAATTTGCTGTGTAACGATGAATCTCAAACGGCTCGTCCGACCAAGACCATCACTGCAGACAAAAAGACCATGATTCTTTTAGATTTTTTCCATTGTTGCAGTGAAGCAAAAATGATTCGGAAAAACGCCACCAGAGGCGCTCTTCTGGGACCAAAGAAGTGACACGGAAGCGCCGAAAAAGCATTGTTGCGATGCTCAGCTGTGTGTTGACTGAAAAACTTGAATTCGTCAGTCGTAGAAATTAAATTGTTGCTGCATGAAAGCAATGGGCTTTGGTCCCAGAAGAGCGCCTCTGGTGGCGATATTCCGAATCATTTTTGCTTCACGGCAAGAATGGAAAAATGAAAAAGAATCAGGTCTTTACGGTGGAGACACGATGTTGAGGTATAGCGTTATGCCTCTGCAGAAGCAGCGAAATAAGCAAAACCGGTGACATGATGTGCGACATAAGTTGAGGTATAAGGCAAAATTTATATCCGACCTAATTTTTCTGCCACAACAGAAGTTATTCCGAGGCTGCTTAAACCGGAGACACGATATGCGGAATAAGTTATGCCATAGCAGAAAACATCATTTTCCGGTCAGTTTTCTGCTCCAACTTTATTCCGCCCCTGGCGAGGGTTTAAGTTCAGGTATAACGATTTATTGATGACGAGAATCGATACTTGTAGCTTGATTTGCTCATGAAAATCATCGGAATGGCCCATGCACTATATTCTTCATCGGTGTCTCACTACAGTTTTCATTCATCGGTGCATGTCGAACCACAAGAATCGGTCGCACAGGTGCACAGAAACGTCCGTCGTATATCCGTAGAAAAAGCGCGGCATTGCAGGATTCTTTGCAACTGTTTGGGACTATTTCGGCAAAAAAGTGATCTGCAGCGTGCGCGATCCAAAAATAATCGCTGTAACCTTCTCACGGCGAGTTTCTTGATCCCAGTAAAACGGATCTTCATAGGTGTGTAAAATATACAGGGTGTCCCGTAAATCAACCACCACAAATATCAGAATAGATTCCCCAGGACCATACAAATCGAACTTATTCATTGGAAAAAAGTGATCCGACCCCCATTTCTGAGTTATGCCCCCCAAAACTCCTCCAAAATGGACCTATTTGGGGTATTCATGGGGGAGGTAAGATTTCACCATAGAAAAGTCAAAGTTTTATAACAGGTACTATGGAACAAGGAAAACAAAAAATGTTCAGTGACAAAATACGCTCCGACCCCCATATCCACGCAGTGGCCTGCCAAAAATCTAAAAAAGTCCGATTTGGGGTTGCTTTGGGTAAACTGAGATATGGCGATTATGGGTCGTCGTATAAAAGTGATAGTTCGCAGCCATATTCACAAAGGTATACTGAACAAACAATATTCAGACAAAAAAGTCATCCGACCCTCCGTTTCCACGCAGGAGCCACTCAAAAACCGCTAAAAAGCTTCTGGTTTTCGTGGGGCTCCTATTGTTACCATGATAATGTTGTGGGTTGCCATGGCAACAACGGGAACCCCCCGAATAACGAGAAGCTTTTTAGCGGTTTTTGAGTGGCTCCTGCGTGGAAACGGAGAGTCGGATGACTTTTTTGTCTGAATATTGTTTGTTCAGTATACCTTTGTGAATATGGCTGCGAACTATCACTTTTATACGATGACCCATAATCGCCATATCTCAGTTACCCCAAAGCAACCCCAAATCGGGCTTTTCTGGCTTTTTGGCGGGCCACTGCGTGGACATGGGGGGTCAGAGCGTATTTTGTCACTGAACATTTTTTGTTTTCCTTGTTCCATAGTACCTGTCCTGAAAATCGACGACTGTTCTAAGGTGAAATCTTACCTCCCCCATGATACCACCCCAAATGGTCCATTTTGGGGAGGTTTGAGGGGGGGCAAAACTCCGAAATGGGGGGTCGGATCACTTTTTGTCACTGATTAAGTTCGATTTGTATGGTCCTGTGGAATCTATTCTGATATTTTGGTGGTTGATTTACGGGACACCCTGTATACTTCACCACATTTCGTCGATGCCAAAAATCAAGGAAAAATGCAATATGTAATAGGATGCTGTTAGTCTTATATGACAATGAGTCCATTTTTGGGCCTGCAAGACCGAAAACGGTTGTCGTGGGGCGTGGCGCATTTCTCCTTCCATGCAGATAACATATCCTGAATGATTTTCGATTCTTTACGCTGTCTTGTCAAATTTGGCCGTTTCAAACCGAAAAGGATGCCTTGTTCATTCACAGGAATGTTGGGTGCCTTTGGAGTGTTGCCCAGCCATAAATCGGGGAAGCAGAATTGACGAGATATTGGGCTGGCACGACTCGCAACGACGCAGAAGGCTGCGCTGCAGCAAAGTCTTTGTGGCCCCAAATTAGGTAGAAAAGGTTAGGTTAGGTTAGGTTAGGATAAACTAGTTAGGAGAGGATAGGTGTGGCAGATACGATGATTGGAGTTATACAAATCTGCAGTCTGTCCTGATACAAGTCCGTGCAGTTCCTGCGACCCCTTATACATCAGCAATGAGCAATGGGAAGTCGGAGCATTTTTATTCGGAATAAAGATTGATTCGTTTGGCAACAGGGGACACATCTGTGAGATAGGTACTTACCTACGGCCGTCCATTTCTGAAGCAGTCTTTACTCTATGCAACATTGCTGGGCCATCATGTCTCCAACGATACTGATGCGTGCGGTTTCTCCTTCACGTGTTGCGAAATATTCCCATGCCCCGCCCGACAAATGCGCAACCTCTCCTGTGTATTTGTCTGAATTTCAGCATAACCCCCTCAACAAATTCACAGCCCCTCGCCTGAGAATTTAAGGCAAATACGCAACCCCTCTGTGTTTTTGCCTCGTCAAAAGAGAAACCCCCTTGAGAAATTGTGGACAATTCTCAATCACCCAAACCATATCAAATTTTTCATCTTTGTCTATTCGGAACACTTTATTCGTTGGATCATGTGCATATCATGGGTACCGGTTAATGGGGGCGAAAATTACAATAATTTGAGAAAAAATGAAAAACATTTCTTTTTAAATGCATTGCGTCGATTCCGAGATGTGGTGAATGCTGCGGCAGAGAGATCTTTGGCACTGATCTTCTGGTGTTTATTTTGTGAGAAATTGGGCTCCTCATGAAAAAAATATTTAACAATAAGCGAAAGGAATTTCTCTTCAAATTTTTTGCAATCTTCCCGGTTTAAGTGACCAAGACTCCAGAAGAAGGCAGGCGCGCCGCTAGAAATCAAAGATGATTAACTTCATCAAAGTTGTGCAATATGCATGAACTATTATTCAGGATATTTATTTTGCATTGCAAATGCCGATCGAAAGATCAGATTAGTTTCGAATCTCATCCACGACACACTCGCTTGCGCTTCACGACTGCTGCCGACCAGCTCACCAGCGCACCGCTGAAACTTGTGGCTAAAACTGTGCGCCGAACGAAACGTGACGTCACTGACCACTGTCAGCCAATCGCGGGTCGCGTATTCTTATTCCGCAGTTAAAGCAGAAGATGATGTCTCCGGTATAAAGTTGAGGCAGAAATCCAAGCGCACAAAAATATCTGCCACAGTTTGGGATTTTTCCTCGGCATAAATGGACATCATGTCGCCGACTTTTTCTGCCGGAACTTTATGTCGCGGCAACGGCATAAAAAAGCAACGGCATATTTTCTGCCGCAATAATTTATACCTCGACATCGTGTCTCCACCGTTAGTTATGCAATGTGGTCTTTGGTCAGACCCACAGCCGATGGAGCACGTGCCGGTTTTTGTCCCCTGAGAATTTGTCAGGACTGACTTTGTCCGTAACACCGGCAGCCAAACCGGCGCGAAAATATTTCGCCACGTGGCCAAAATTTGGTTCGGTGTCTTTGGTGTCTCTGCGGCTGTTGCGTTGCCATGCACGCGTTTGAAATTTTGCAAAGTTATGCCAATTGACTGATGAGGTGCAGGTCAAAGGTCGGTCTAGTTTCTGTCCAGTTGGCAGCACGCATAAAGTACAGTCAAGATAAAAATACGCTTCAAGGAAGGAAAAGGACCGCAGGTGGGCGAAGCCATTTCGAGCCCGAAAACCCAACTCTGTTTTGGATAGATTTCGTACATCTTTCCTCGATGCAGAGTGAAATTGTCTGAGAACATAGGGGAAAAATGAGAGAACTCGACTGGGTAAATATTAGAGAACTTGTTAGAGAAAATAAGAGGAACTCATTGGGGAACATGTCAGAGAACAAAGAACTTGCCAGGGAACGTGTTAGAGAAAAAATAAAATAACTTGATTGGGCACATGTTATAGAGAACATAGAGAACCTGTTAGGGAACATATGTTGGAGAAAATCAGAGGAACTCATTGGGACATGTTAGAGAACATCTTTCAGAACTTGTTGGGAAGATGTTGGAGAACATCTTTCAGAACTTCAAAACTTGTTAGGGAAGATGAGAGAGAAAAATAAGAGATCTCATTGGGGAACATATCAGGAAACATATTTCAGAACTTGTTAGGAAAGATGTTAGAGAAAAATAAGAGAACTCATTGCGGACCGTTTTGGTGAACATATTAGAGAACATGAACATGCCAGAGAAAAATAAGCGACCTCGTTGGGAACCATGTTTGGAGAACAAATTTGTGAACTTTGTTAGGGAATGTTTTGCGAAAAATACGAGTGCTCGTTAGAGAACGTGTCAGGGAATTTGTTTGATAACATAATGGAGGAAATAAGAGTTAATTCCTTGGGCTGACCCCCGTTGTCTCTCTCCCTCTCGACGTCTCTCCCCTTCTCTCTGTACCTTCCCCTCCCTCTCACAACACATGTCTCTCCCCTCTCTATCCCCATCTCCCTCTCTCGCTTGCTCAGTCTCTTCGCTCGCTCTCCCTGTCTTTTCTGTTACTCTCCCTCTCGCATCTCATGCCCCCTGCTTCGAATGGGAGGCTAGACTGTATGTGTGGTGTGTATCGAATCTGGAAAAGCTTTTAGTCAAAGTTTTCGATTGGAAGTTTGAAAAGTTTTTAGCGCCACGACCATAATGATATAGGTATGCATCTATTGGTGCTCGAACATTTCCTTCTTTCTCGTAATGGCATTTGGGAAATGCATTTCCATCGTGTGTGGTGTGATTGACTGATTTCGTTGTAATTTTCTCAAATTTTAATGGAATTGGGCTGCTTTCGCAATGCACAGGGAAACCTAGAAAATGCATAAGAATCTATGGTACAGTTCGGAATACCTGCCGACAGCCGCCTCCGCCGCACACGCCGCCTCATTTTTTCGACCCGCCGCCTCGGTTCCTTTTCCCACCGCCTCCTAAATATGAGCAAATGAGGCGGCGGAGACGGCGGAGACGGCCGGAGGGGCGGCGGAGGCGGCGGTCGGCAGGTATTCCGAACTGTTAACGAATCTATGGACACATTCGGCCCGCTTTCTTCACGGAACGTATGCTGTACCTGACCAATGAAGTGCATGCATTTTTGAAAATTTCACCTCGCATTGCTTTCAATGCAAAGTACAGTCTGGCTCTACGAAAAAAGTGACAAAAGCCTTCTTCGGCCATGGGAAAAATAGGGCTTTCAAAACAAGTCAACGCAGGGCTTTCCCAACTTGATGCTGCGTTCGAGTGGTTTTGGCGTACAGTAGCGAGAAAATTACTTGTTCCATAAAGTACATGAGGTTTTTTCTATCATACACAGAAAACTGAGAATCGTGATGATTTCAAAATCAAAAGATGTTTTGTTGCGCGGAAATATGTGTCAAATCAATGTGGGGAAACCAATCCTGTTGGGTTTGACGTTTCCCCACAAAAATACAAGAAAAGTGACACCATATGTGGTAACATTAATTTTCTCGCCACTGTACAGTCATAGAACCAATAATAACTCCCTTATAATGCAAGAACCTACATTGGATTATGGGAGTCATTATTGTTGCTGTGGCTGTACATCACCCTGAGAGAATGCCTTCAGCCATGGCCAGACACTGCACATCCATGATACCAGATATGTACAGTGACAAAAAGAATAATGACTCCCATGATCCAAATACAGGTTCTTCCATTGAGGGAGTCATTATTTTGTTTCCGTGACTGTACGTGTTTGGAATTTGTTTGGAGAGTGGCGCTCTGCCCCTGAGAAACAAACAGCGCTGCAATCGGTGGAACGCAATAAACTCCCAGTTGCATATGCCACGAATTAGTTGGGAGCACAATTGGGGCAATGCCACCTGAGAAACAAACAGCGCTGCAATTTGTGAACGCAGAAAACTCCCAGTTACATATGCCACGAATTAGTTAGGAGCAAAATTGGGGCAATGCACCCCTGAGAAACAAACAGCGCTGCAATTTGTGAACGCAGAAAACTCCCAGTTACATATGCCACGAATTAGTTAGGAGCAAAATTGGGCAATGCACCCCTGAGAAACAAACAGCGCTGCAATTTGTGAACGCAGAAAACTCCCAGTTACATATGCCACGAATTAGTTAGGAGCAAAATTGGGCAATGCACCCCTGAGAAAACAAACAGCGCTGCAATTTGTGAACGCAAAAAGAAAACTCCCAGTTACATATGCCACGAATTAGTTAGGAGCAAAATTGGGCAATGACCCCTGAGAAACAAACAGCGCTGCAATTTGTAAACGCAGAAAACTCCCAGTTACATATGCCATGAATTAGTTAGGAGCAAAATTGGGCAATGCACCCCTGAGAAACAAACAGCGCTGCAATTTGTAAACGCAGAAAACTCCCAGTTACATATGCCATGAATTAGTTAGGGGTGCAATCGGGGTGATGTACCCTTGAGAAACAAACAGCGCTGCATCGGAGTAGCGCAGATCCCCCTGAGGGAATGCCTGCAGCCATGACCAGGCATGGCACATCCATGATACCAGACATGTACAGTTGCAGAAAAATACTGACTCCCATGATCCAATGTAGGTACTTGAATTGAAAGATTCATCATTGTTTCTGTAACTATACATGCAAACAGTTGATGGCGAGAAACAAGTTTGAGCAAACTTTTTACTGATTAATTTCGATTTGTCTTACCATCAGGAACATCTCCACGAATTTTGGCGAAATGTTTTTGGGACACCCTGTATAACGAGACCTGAAACGGGAAATTACTATTTCAATATGTTGTAACGAGTTGAAAAAACACTACCCCAAAACACACTTCCCCGCCAAAACTGCAAGTACAAATGCGAGTTCATTTGCAGAAACTCACACGCCAAAAAGAATCAATGACAAACGTGCGCTGCAAAACATCATAACATTCGTGTAACGCGTGAAACGCTGTCGAAATTGGATTGCCCTTATGTATCAGCCCAATATTTCTTTCGAATTTCACCCATGTTCGAAGTGTCTTGGCGGAACCGTGTACCGGCCAGCTGGATCCTATTTGCGGCTGTGAGAAATTGGAGGCAAACGTTGTTTCCAAAAGCGCCGTTTACAAATTGGGCGATTTTAACGGTTTTTAGCTGTAAAAGTCTGGCTATGAAAAATGTGAAAAGGGCAGATGTAGATAAAAGACCACAAATCCAATTCACAGACAAAAATTAATGGGAAAAAATAAAACGCAGCCATATATTCGCATGGATTCGTACAGCGCTCAATATTTTTATCGATCTACCGGGCTGTGGACTCGAATAATCATATTTTAGAGCTACACAGGCCGATAGCTGTTCTCGTTAATTACTGCGAGACCGCAAACTGCACGATTACGTGCGTGAAGTTGCCCCCAGACCCACTTTAGCCCCCTTACCATTTTCTGCCCGCCGTTTGCGCTTCGTTTGCGCAGATCAACGCCCAATTTTCAGACTTTGCGCCACCATCGTTTTTGAGATATTGACCCCCCAAGTGGGCGGGCCAACTTCATGTGAAGGTGGCCCCCCACTTGCAGGGTCAATATCTCGAAAATGGTAGCGGCATAAAGGCTGAAAAACGGGCGCAAACTGGCGCTAACGAAGAAAATCCTGCCAGCAAATCTTATTTCGATGAGACTATTTATAGACAAGTGGGGTCCAACTTAACGTAAAGTTGCCCCCCGCATGGGGGGTCAATAATCGAAAACGGTAGCGGCGCGAATGCTAAAAAATTGGGTACCGACCGGTGCAAATGTATAGCCTAACGGACGGGTAAAATTTGTGAGGGGGGCTAAAGTGGGGGGGCAACTTCACGTGTCTCACGGTTTAAAAAGAAAGCTGAATGATGAGTCGGTATTGCCAAGTGGCGCACAAAGACTTGTGAACAAGCTTGATCAAGTGAAATCACTCTACTGCAATAACTCCACTGTAATTAGTCCTCTATGCAGTTACTCCACTGAAATACTCCACTGCAATTACTCTCCACTGTAATTACTCCATTGCAATTACTCCACAACAATTACTCCACTGCAATTACTCCATCACTACATTATGCATCACATCACTCCACTGCAATTTCACTGCAATTTCGTTACTTCAATAACTCCACAGCAATTTCTTTACTTTAATTACTCCACAGCAATATCTTTATTCAATTTCTCCGCACATCAATTTCATCAATTTCAAAATTTTCATTGGTACTTTCACTGCAATTACTCCATTCATTGTCCTACTTCACTGCACTTGTCCACTGCTCTTTCACCACTGCAAGTATACAACTGCAGTTTCTCCATGGCAATAATTACTCCACAACATTTACTCCACAGGCAGATCCAGGCTTCGATTTTCAAGCACACTCGGTCACTCCCGCGGGTTCTCTGTCTGCTTTCCGCGGATTTTCTCACTGGAAAGATCCGCCGATTTCAAACGAAAAACGAGTTGTCGTGTTTGAAAATCCTTTCCGCTAGAGGCGCACGTGTGTCATCAAAACATGCACGCTCTTGAAATTGGCGAAACATGAGTAGGTATAGTTGTTGTAGCACCCCTTTCCTGATGACCTAGAACTTGTTTACGCATGCAGAGATTCAAAAAGGAGCGCATTTTGGCATTATATGGTGGCATTCAGACGCACACATCCCACGTACAGTACCCGCCAAAATTGTTAGAACATCAAGCAGATCATCGCCAACACTCTAACATGAGGTTTCGGTACATGGAACACCTTGGGAACACCTTTCTCAAAGTGGGCTTATAGATGGGAATGTTCTTTTCGGAACATTGTTTGGAACACGTATAGTGTGTTCTTGGAACACCATTTTCCTGACACAAATTTGAAACATATGAGCGATTTGAAACAATCCATGTGTTCCAAATTCCAAGAACACATGCACTATTGGAACACTCCATGTGTTCCGAATCGCTCATGTGTTCCAAATTCGAAGAACACATGCACTATTGGAACACTCCATGTGTTCCGAATCGCTCATGTGTTCCAAATTCCAAGAACACATGCACTATTGGAACACTCCATGTGTTCCGAATCGCTCATGTGTTCCAAATTCGAAGAACACATGCACTATTGGAACACTCCATGTGTTCCGAATCGCTCATGTGTTCCAAATTCGAAGAACACACCACGTGTTTCAAACAATGTTCCGAAAAGAATACTCCTCTCTGAGCGCATATAAAAAAAAATGTGTTCCTAAGGTGTTCCACACCGGAACCTCATTGGAGTGAACTCAGGCGCCACTAATCAGCGGCAACGTGCACCGAAAAACACCATGACATTCGTGTAAGGCGTGAAGCTTCATCAAGCTCTGTTGAAATTGGGTAGCCCCTGTATTAAATATAGGCAGAGCTTTGATGTTTCTCGAATATTCGAAGAGTTTTTGCGGGCGCTGTAAGCCTATTCCGTTGGAAAATTCCATCGAAAATACGCTATTTATTTTGTGCCGTGATGTGGAAAATAATCGAGTCTTTGATTACGATTCCACAGCAATGCATGACTCGGCGTTTTGCTTCTCATTCGAATATGTTGAGAATCTGAATTTCCCACAAAAACAAAGGCTTGTCATGTGTGAATATGTAAACTGGATTGAAGAAATTGCACGATTCCCAGTCGCTCAGTTTTGCAAGCTATTCCATCGTTATGGTTTGCACTCACTGCGGAGTATAGTGGCGACAGTATTTCATTTCGTTTCGCATACATGTAAAAAAATGGGGGTAACGCACCGGGTCCGAAATTTTGAAGATCGAATGGTATTAAATTAGGTTAGGTTAGGTTATGATAGGTTAGGAGGATAGCGAATTATAGGTTTGCTGGTTAGGTTAGGTGAAGTCAGTTTTATTTTGGTCTGGTGAAGATTTAGCAAGACAAGCAACATTCGACCCTAAAGTTTTTCAGACCGAAGTTTATCCCGACCCCTCGCAATTTCGGAATGCTTTGGTCCGAAAAACTTCTCGATCGAATGTTGCCTATCTCGCTAAATCTTCACCAAACCAAAGTAAAACTGGCCTCACCTGACTATAGATCTTTGAAGCAACTCTGGAAGCTTGGACTGGAGTTTGTTCCAATTCCAATGGATAACACCTGCAGCTGGCAGCCTGCCCAATCTGAACCTGAAATCTGTAGAAATAGCCCCAGCCCCACAAGACAAGATGGAAAACTAGGAAATAGCAGGGGTTGTCAAGTGACTTTTGGGAAACACTGTATACCCATTGAGTAATTTCTACTACGAAATAGTAAACTGAAACCCTGTTCTTCTGCTTATTTTTACAAAACTGGAAAAATAATTTTTATAATAATTTAATATAATAATAATAATTTTTATAATTTTTATTTAATAATTTTTTTTTTGCTTTTTCCCGCGCATTTAATAAGAGGCATAATGCGCAATATGGTGGCCTGTTTCAGAGAAGATTGCTGTACAGTCATACAAACAATAATGACTCCCTTAACACAAGTACCAACATTGGATCATGGGAGTGACTATTGTTTCCATGTCTGTAGATGTCTGGTGTCTTGGATGTGCCTTGTCTGGCCATGGCTGCAGGCATTCTCTCATGGGGATGTACAGCCAAAGAAACAACAATGAATAACTCCCATGATACAAGTATCTACGAGGGTCGTTCAAGTTGCTCTAGCCCTGACCAACTTCCAGGCCAGAAATCACCGATTTGTTTGTCATCCCTTGTTTCTATATCCTTTTTAGGAAGCCATGCCAAATTTGGGTGTAAAAGGACCATTTTTCATTTCTGCGTGGAGATTCTTTTAAAGCCATCTGGAAACTGCAGTTTGATGCATTTGCACCAATTCCATTTTTGCTTAATGTCATGGTTTTCCTCATCTTTCACGAGTCAATGCTGCAAACAGCTTTTTCGCAGCTCGAAATCCCACAGGAAAGATGTTGATAGAACTTGTGTTTGCTATTTCGGGAGAGATTTCGAGAGGTGAAGCACTTGCAGCATTGACTCACGAAAGATGAGAAAAACCATAGACATAGAACAAAAATGGAATCGATGCAAATGCATCAAAGTGCAGTTTCCAGAAGGCTAGAATCTCCACTCAGAAATGAAAAATGGTCCTTTTCCACCCGAATTTGGCGTGGCTTCCTGAAAAGGATACAGAAACAAGGGATGACAAACCTATCGGTGATTTCTGGCCTGGAAGTTGGTGCTCGTAGGTATACTTGCATAAAGGGACTCATTATTATTTTCATGACTGTACATAATTATACCTATTCATGCGTGTGGAATAGCGATAACAGATGCCGCTGCGCATTTTAATTATATGCATATTGTGTTGAGGAGAATTATGCAAATCTCACTCTCATAATCCACAGCATTTTACATATATCTACAGCACGTTCCCTGATTTAACTGTTCATGATGGGCAGGAGCAATAGTGACGGAATCCAAGGCCCGTTAACGCGTTAAAGACGCGTACACACGGACGGAATCAATATGTCCTCAAAAATGTGTTTCTCCCATTTAACTGTTGCCTCTGAAACTTTTCCCTTTCTTTTTATTCTTATGCAGGCGTTAGAAATTAAAGTGCCAGATTTCAACTGAGCTTTCTCGAGCTGTGAGATTTTGACCTCGGTGACAAAAGAGGATCTTTAATTTCTACAGCATGGAATTTTTTGCAAAAATATGAACAGTCTCAAGTTTACATATGCAGATAGGATTAAATTAATTCCGCCACCACGAAATACGGAATCAAAAGTGCATAATTGCATTTCCATCCCATACACAACAATCAGCCGAATTCCCCATTGCAGCTCACCCCGCGCAGATTTACCTCATAGAAAATTTAACACATAGATTTGTGCTGTGAAAATTTCATTTCTATATGCACAATGATTATTCCTTTTCCATTGTTGTATTGAAAGATGCATCCGTCTGTTGAATTGGCTCTGTTGAGTTGAACCTGAGGGATGGGTTACAATGGGGAAATCGGTCCTATGTGAAGGGGAATTAGGGAAAGTGTGTACTGTTTTATTCCAAATTCAATGCCATATAGGAACATAAGGCTGCCTTAAAATTTGGCTAAAGCTTTTGAGCATCCCATAAGGGAGAAGAGGGTCAGAGTTTAAGGAGTAATAAAAGATAATGATATTCATGGTGAAGTTAATATCTGAAATCGTTAAACAGATAGAGCTTTTGTCCGCTTATGGTCTGCACATTATATTAGCCTTTGGACAAACATCCATGCTGCTAAAATTCTCGAATTCAGTAGGGCATGGTAAGTCGCACTTCCAGACCCTTGCTGCCATGAAAATTTATATCCGTGAAGTTGCCCCCCGGACGCGTTTATATAAACCCTTCCGCGACTTTGGCTGGCAGAGAGCGTTTTGTGCAAGAATGCTCGATTGGGGCTCTGCACTCGCAAGAAAAAAAGTATTTTTACCAACCTAAAGCTGTCTAAATCTGACCTATAACCCTCTCCCCTCTACGAAAAAACAATGCTCGCTGTGGGCCCAGGCCGGCCATCTAAAGTCGCGGCAGGGTTTGTAAACATATGCGTTCCGGACGCTTATTTTAGAAATGAGTACGCGTTTAGGCACTTTTCCATCTAACTCCATGTTAAAGTTCCGACCCTCCAAAAACGGGGAAAAGGCTAAGAAACAATCGAAAAAAGTTTAGTAACAAAAGGTGGTTAGGGTGAGAGTTAGGTAAGTTAGACAGGTTAGGTTTGGTTATATTTGCTTTATTTTTTCACTTTTTCGATACGCGTAAAATCGGGATAGGTATACCAAAACGCGTAGGCCCCTACTCATTTCTTTTCGCGTCCCGGACTGGACACTGCGGTTCGTTAGTTACTACCCAAATTTGATCGTTACTGCTGCAACGGAGGCTGAGATACTTGCCCCTTTTATACTTGGGGCCCGACATGTGAAGTTGCCCCCGGTGGATAAAAAAATGGCCCCCGGACTTTGACAATTCGTTACTGCCGCGTTACTGCTGTTAACGGCCCAATTTTGATCGTTACTGCTGCAACACGGGCCGATATATTTGCCCCTTTATAGCGGGTGGCCCCCTTTAGAGCGACGAATATTTCGGGCCCCTTTGCAGCAATAATAACGGTCAAATTTACGCAGCTAAGAGCAGTATGGCGTATGAACCGCAGTATCCACTTCCGGAGGGCAAACTTCACGGACATGAAAAATTGGTAGCTTTTCCCAAAATCACTCACTTTATCCCGTGATAAAAAAACAGCGCAGTAGTTTTACGTAGCTCTCAAGTGGGTGATCATAAAACCATAGATCTGAATCATAAACTGTCTCCTATAGCTGAGACTTGGAAAAAAATATGAAAACTGCTGTTTTATCTGAGAAGTGGGTGATATTTTAGTGGTTTCACCAATTCAATGGATGGATTTCTCTTGTGAAAATTTCATTTCTATGCACCCACAACGCTTGTTCCTTTTCCATTGTTCATGCATTGAAAGATGCATCCGTCTCAAGGTTAATAGAATAATCAGGTTGGCCAGTCTCGAAGAATTTCGGAAGCAGCTGATTGTGACGTCAGGCCTGTGACGTCATCGGCGGCAAAGGAAACAGGAGGCCAGCAGTTGACGGAGCCAAGATGCTCGTGACAAATTTGGGAAATTTCGAATTGAGCAAGACCCAAGGTTTATGCTTTGCTCAAGCTTGAATGTGGAAAATTTTAATTTCTATTCCCGTGATTTTCTTTGTTTTTAAAAAACATTGTTGTTCAACCATTGTTGCTAATTTTCCTGGAAACACTTTTCTGTCGTCAATTCGCCTTAAATTGAAAAAGAGAGCGCTACAAAAGCGAGTTTTTCATACTTGTTGGTATTTCATCGTATTTCGTATGTGTGGATTCGTTTAGTTCAATCCTGATAACTTGCTTGATTCTTCAGGAATTAATTGCAGTGCCGGAAGATAAAGAGTTTCGTCAGAGGGGTTGTTGGAGGGTTGCTGTTGCCGCCTGCAGGAGTATACGTATTTCAATTTATCGTTTTGTAAAAATGCCAAGCAGTTGTGCAGTTGCCGAGTGCAAGAACCGCAGTGGAAGAAACTGTGACAAACCCGAAGAAATCTTATCCTTCTATCTATTATCCCAAAAGATCCCATTTTGCTGAAAGCCTGGATTTCTAAATGCAAACGGCGGGACTCTTTCAACACCGAAAATGCTCGAATTTGTTCTGAGCATTTCAGCATACTGATGACTTCGAAAGAGATCTCGTGAATGAGTTACTAAATCAACCCCTTCGGAAGAAATTGAAACCAGGAGCAGTGCCAAATCAGAAAATTCCAGGATTTGCTCTTCCAAATGCGAAAACGACTGAACAGTGCGTAAACCGCCGGCAGCGCCTTGAACGACGAGAAACGAAAACGCTTGTACGGAGTTTGACCGAAGATATTCCGAACTCGAGCAGGAGAAGTTGGAGAGACGGGTGTTGATGAAAAAGCTTGAAGATAAGACCGAGAAATATTCAAAGCTACGACGAGACTTATCTAACGCCCGGGAAGCAGCAAAGACTCAGATTGATATCTTAAGGCAAGAGTTGAACGAAATGAAAGCGCAACACATCATTTGCAACGTTAGCAACCACAAGATTTACGCCGAGAACAAGATCAGTCAGGAATCCAGATGAATCATAAGCTCCAATCTTCCTTGGGAATTTTTTTCCTTCGGCGAGTCAAATCAGATGTCTACAAAGAGGTCAAACACGAACAAAATCGTAGGATGCTGAGTGTCTTGGTCGAGCCGTTACGCTTCGTGCACTCTCGCGTAAGGCGTACTGTTATTTACGGGACAAACTTAAAATACCTCTTCATGGGATTTATACCTTAAAAGGCTAGTCAGAAAGCTGAAGGTTAGAGGAATTATAATTGTAATTGTAATTGTAATTGTATTGTAATTCGTTTACGATATAAATGCAAACATGACAACGTGAATGGGAAATCAAAAAAGATCAGCAATAATTTACAGGCAAACATTTACAACATAAATTAATCAATGCACAGACTGTGTGACCGAGCCCGTAAAATTTTTGAGGATCATTGAGTCATTGGGGAGGGAATTCCACTCCCGAATTGTTCTGGGAAAGAAGGATTTAAAATGCGTATTGAGCTTCAAAATGGGTACAGTAAATTTGTATGGATGAGAACGGCTGTTAGTGAAAGGGTTGGCTTGTATTTCGTCCGGCAGAGAAAGAAGCAGCGAACCTCTAAGAATCTTTTTAAGTGTATAAAGCCGTCTCATCGATCTCCTCTGTTGGAGAGGCAAAAGACCTAATTCGTTAAGCATCCTTGTAACACTGGATGTGTACCCATAATCATTCATAATGAACCTAGCTGCACTTCTCTGTACCTTTTCGAGAGCCTCAATATGGCTCACCAAAAATGGGTCCCATGCACAGCTAGCATATTCAAGAATCGGGAGTACTGACACTTTGTAAGCCATTAGCTTGACACTTTTTTCTGCATGAGAGAGGTTGCGCCGAATTGCCCCCAAAGCTGCTTTGGCCTTATTGACAACCCTACTAATGTGCTCATTCCAATTCAGAGTCCTGGATAATGTGACCCCCAAGTATTTAAATGAGGACACGCGAGATATTGGCACCCCGTACAGCAAGTACAGACGATTTGGTAAATTGTTGCCATCAGGTCTGAGGGTTCTGATAAATGTCATTGAGGCACATTTTTCCACATTAATCTTCATTTTCCAATCGTTACACCAGTTCTGAATTTTGAAAAGGTCTGCCTGTAAAACTACCTGGGACTCATGGTCAAGATAAGGCAAGTAAATCACTAAATCATCGGCAAATAGCCGAGATACACAACTTAAACCATTCAAAATGTCATTAATGAAAAGAAGGAAGAGCAGTGGACCAAGCGAACTAGGGGCCGCGTGCATGCGCGGGTAGGCTGAGCGTCCCGCGTTTTGCTGTTTGTCGCTGTTTACCTCTGCCTTTGACGTTCGCGCCAAACAAATCCTTTTTTGGTTGCGAACGCGCCATTCAAAATTACGCCCTGTGATGGAAGATCCCAGCAACGATATGATGATTTTC
>JASGXE010007504.1:0-17589 GCA_030068105.1 Sinentomon sp. SZTP_YWyxl | reverse complement strand
ACTGGGACAGAAGTGGACTGGGGCAGTAGTCAACGGTGGCGGAAGTGGACTGGGGTAGACATGGACTGAGGCAGAAGTGGACTTGGGCATAAGTGGACTGGGACATCAGTTGGCGGAGACAGAAGTGTACTGGGCAGAGATGGACTGAGGCAGAAGTGGACTTGGTCATAAGTGGACTGAGGCAGAAGTTGACGGAGGCAGAAGTGGACTGGGGCAGAAGTTGACGGAGGCAGAAGTGGACTGAGGCAGAAGTGGCCTTGGTCATAAGTGGATTGAGGCAGAAATGGACTGGGGCAGAAGTGGACTGGGACAGAAGTGGACTTGGTCACAAGTGGACTGAGGCAGAAGTGGACTTGGTCATGAGTGGACTGAGGCAGAAGTTGTCGGAGGCAGAAGTGGACTGGGCAGAAGTGGACTGGGGCAGAAGAGGACTGGGACAGAAGTTGACGGAGGCTGAAGTGGACTGATGCAGAAGTTGACGGAGACAGAAGTGGACTGAGGCAGAAGTAGACTGGGCAGAAGTGGACTGGGCAGAAATGGACTGACGCAGACGTGGACTGGGGCGGAAGTGGACAGAGGCCGAGAAAAAAATCCGCCTGTGACCTGTTCTGCATCAGTCCGTTCTATTCTAGTCCCCTGAACCCTCCAAAAGGCCCCATTTTTCGGTAACCTTGATCTGGCAGGTTTGCCGGAAAAGCCGATGTGCATGAAGACCTTGAAGTGATCCAACCAGTAAAAACTACCATACTGGTGGTCAATGAAAAGCACGACACGGCAAGACATAACTGTTTTTCGCAATACTTTACAAATGTTAAAAGCAAAGAGGAATTCAAACATGACACAAGATAATATTGCCGTCACAGTTATAAGAGGCTAAAGCAGCAAGTTCTATAAATAAGAACGATGTCCAAAGATATAACAATTTCCGATCGAGATGGTATATTTTAGCTTCTGTTGAAATGTCTTAATAAGCGTATGTGGCCGGCACGTAGAAGCTTGCTCTTCACTCTATCGATGTCAGAAAAATCAGCATCATCAAGCTGCCAAACAAGACAACAAAAATATTTCAAGCGACTCCAGCGAGTTTGGGAGAAAATTCGGGTACTTACCTTTTGAAAGGTCACAGCGCAGCAAGGCACGAAAGTGCTTAAGTCTTGATAATTATATATTGCCTACCTTAACTGGATTTTTCAAAAGACGTTTTACGCTGCATTTTAATTTTTGGCTGAGCGAAGCGAAGCCTCTGATTCCACTTTTTGCGCTTGCTAGCGGAGAGTTTTCTGTTTCAGAACGCAAATTTCGGTCAAACGTTTCTCAGGTTCTACTCATCACACAAACACGCCAATGGGTTCGTTGGATTCCTGTATCTTTCGTGCAATCAACCTCCCCTTTTGGTTCTGAACCATAAAGGGGTTTTGTCGCTGCGGCTCGTTTTATGGGGTAACTCCCAAAATTTATCATTCGCTCGCTTTTCGCTGTTATCTCTTCGTGCATATAGCAGAAAAAATGACTGGGCGGGTGACGTTATTTGTTGTACCAGATGGGGCATCAATTGGGCTACTTTCACGCGCAAATCGCATCGTTTTTGTCCATCCCCTTCACCCCAAAATGTACCCCAAAATATCAATTTCCAATTTCATTTGAGCGCTAGAAATGACAGGACTGGTGAATTTATTTCTTGGGTTAGACAGGATATAATGGGTCTACACTATCGGAAGAAATGCCTTCGTTTTTTACCTATCCCTCAACCCCAAAAAGTAGCCCAAAGTATCAACTGCTTTCTGCACTGGAGTGGTGGAAATGATTGGACTTGTGAATTTTATCATCGGGTATCATGGTGTTTGTATTGTGAGTCTTTGAGCGCATTAGCAGCTCCATGTCTGACCAGCCCAATACCCCAAATTCCCCCCCAAATACTACCCCAAATACTACCCCAAATACCACCCCAAATACTGCCCACTTCACAACATGAGTGGAAATGATAGGGCTGACGAATTTGTTGATAGAGAAATCAGCCTATCTATTGGTCTACTTTATCACCCAAATGTAGCTTAATTTCCAACTACTGACCACCCCCATAACCCCATAAAAGTACCCCTAAGTATCGAATGCCCATGTCATTAGAGCGGTGACAATGAAGGATTGGCTAATTAATTTATTGGGCTGGATAGGAAACTCATTTATCGGACAAATAGCTTTGTTTCTGATGTCCCCCAAATTAATGTCCCCCATAGTAGCGCAACAGCTTACTTTACTTTGGGTATGAGAAACTTCGTATGTGGCCAACCCTAACCCCAATATTTAGTACATACCCCAAAGTATCCAATGCCCACTTCACAACAGCGGTGGAATGATAGGGCTGACGCATTGTTGAGAGCAAATGACTGCGTAGGAAAGTATCAAACATTGGACATATATTCACCTCAGCACGGCTATATCGGTAAAGAAACCGATTGTGCTCGACTCAACCTCTCACACCTTTACCCGCAGAAATTTTTAAAACCCCAATTTCCATAAATCTGCTGAGAGGACGTCTTTGCGCATTCTTTTAGAGCTCCATCCATTAGGCTTTGCCATACGTTCACCTTTTACAGCTCTATGGTTCAATTCCACTCTGGTACTTTTGCTGTTGTTTTAAACCTTTTTTTTGGTGTTTCTTAGAATGAGGCTTCTTTTAATGCTTTTAACTTATATTTTCGTTCTATTCCAACTTGCTGTAATTTTTTATTTGAAACGGGGCCAAGCTCCTAAATATAAACAGTTCAATTCATTCAATTCAAATGCACCGTGAAGCCCATACAGTTCCTATATGTGCTGCCGTGATGAAAGGGCTAAAGAAGATGTGATTGAACCAAGTTGCTCCTCGTCGGTTGGGATTTCAACCAACTTCTCTTTTGAGGTTGAAACAGCGCAGACTTTTGGACCTTCCGGACACCGGTGATATCACACGTTTTCGCCTGGGTGATCACAACCGCATGTTTAATTTTTCGAGCGTTTTTTTCGGCGATGTTTCCAGGATGACAATAACTTCTGTCATGCTTTTCTCGCGAACGGCTCTCCTGGATACTCACCTCAAGGCTCGAAGGGTTCCCGATAGCTGTTACATGAATATCCTGTTCGGACTGAAACAGAAAACGGTCTTGGACATGTGGCTAATGCTCCAGGGATACCCTATAAATCAACCCTCAATTCACTTTTGACCAACTTTAAAGGGAAAACATACGCCATTTGGCAACACAAAGTTGCCGCATTTTGTGTTTCAATTGCAAAAGTTCAGCGAAACAAGTCCTTGCAAATTCGAATTCAATAATTATGCTTAGATTTCGACAAGAAGCGAGAGTGCTTTTCTGAAATGTGTAAATAGCAGAGAACGAATCAAGTGAAATCTTAGGACGCGATGCTTTCTGACACTTTTGAACTTTCTTTCGCCTGCAGGCTGCAATTCACTGCAATTAATGTATAGAACTCCAGGCACCTCGCTATGGCGATAACACGACGACCATACGAATCCGCAGTAAAAGAATTGTGAAGAATGACTTAATAGCGTTGTTGCAAGCGCAATTAATCTGAGTGATGGAAAATGTGGACGACACCTCGAAGCCGAATCTTATCTTTAGTTTAGCCGTTCATGCTTTAAAGCCTGAAGTTTCAGAAGACATCAGGCCAAAAGAATAATTGCCAAATTTCATCATGAAACCGCCAATTTTCAGATGGCACTCAAGAAAACGCAGGACGCAAAAGACAAAACTTTTTGGATTTCGTAAATGTCCTGTCCGAGCTTATCGGTGCGAGTGCCGTCGATATCGCCAATTTTTGATGCCGGATTCCGGCATTGACATTCGATTCTCTTCTGATTGTTGAGGGCTTTTTAAGGATGAAAATTCCAAGTAATAGAATTCTTGTTTATTAAATGAAAATTCCTTGGAGAACTTGTTGATTTCATCAAAATAATTGGCGCAATTCTATCTCTATATCGATTTCATGAGACTGTATTAGGCATGCTTTGTACAGGGTATGGTTGACAAAAATAATTGACAGATCGGATTTTTTACGATTTCATGAGATTTATAGCAACACTTTTTCGCATCACCCGCGGGGTTAATTTCATCCGAAGTAGCAGATCTGACCTCAGGCGGTTAAAAAAATTCGAGGCATTTCAAACATTTCTCTTTCTCGATTTGGCGAAGGGACTCCCTTAGTCGAAAAGTATTTTGTCGGAAAAATAATATTCCAGCCGTTCCGTGACCCACCAGGCCAAGAAGCTGGCATTTTCAGTCTGCTCGCCATTCAGGTGTTCAGCTGACCCCCTTTGTGTTATTGTTTTATCATTAACAGCTAATGCATGATTTTTTATTCCTGAAAATTTTCACGCGGTCAAGTCACAATTGCCATCGAGTGGTGTCTCCATTTGGACGGAGACACCACTCGATGGTGCCTCCATCAAAATGGAGACACCATCAAAACTGTGGTGTCTCCATTTTCGATGGAGAACCACAAAACAGTGGTGTCTCCATTTTCGGCATATGCAAACGCTGTTCTTTTCGCAGAAAGACAACAATGAGGGGACTGAATTTTTTATCAGCGATCAAAAAGAGGAAAACGGACTGTGTTCAAATGCATCGGAGAAAGTGGCCTCCATGCCTAATGCTACAATCAATTTGAACACGGCTTAGAAAATATACGGTTCGCTCAGCCTACCCGCGACTGTGCACGCGGTACTTGTTATTCCCTTCCGGTGCTTTGGAAAAAATGTGAGGTCGGAAAAAACAAGCTGCACAGCAAAATTGATAATCCTCACCTTGATCTCATCACTGCGATTAGAGAGTTCTGAACACCTGTATAATACTGATAAATTCACAGCTGATACGTGTAAAATCTCAAAAAACTAATAGCCGGTTAAGCCCACACTACTTTTCGGCAACAGAAAAATGTATCATCAGGAAAGCGGCATTCTGGTCGTTGGTGATCCATCACATGATCCGATGTTGTTTCGATTTAATTTAACGCCAGCTAAGTTAACCTGACCTAACCTTGTCTGTCCCGAAAAGAGATCAAAAAATCAGATCGATCCGCAATTGGTTTTATAGTTTGGATCACCGACGACCAATAACATCAGCATGCTAAAAGCACATAAAGGCTCGCTGTCATTGAATGTGAAAGATCTCCGAGGAAAACACAAAGCACATCTCATATCAAAATGTTTGAGAAAAACGAACACAAGAGAAAGAAAATAGGACATATTCGTAGCAAAAAAACCAAAATGAATAATCGTATGATATCTCATCACGTACTCGTATGTATCATCCTGCAGTACGAGTAATTTGGTAGTCGCACACCTGAAGTTTAAAAAAATTATGGGCAATACCAGAAACTTGCCGATTTAAGGAGAGCGAAAACCCAAGATCAACATTTTTTTATAAAGAAAGAGTCCGTTAACTTTGATCTTGCAATGTCAACCGGAGCAGCGTGATTCAAATACTCGATTGCCCGATTTGGTAGCGGACTTTTTGGTTGGTTCTGAAACCCGCATTAACATTCTTTTTTGAAGTTTTACATTGTTCTGAATTTAGGCTATAAAAATGTCTTGTTCCAGAATGGCAACACTTGTGGAGTTGTCAAAATTGATCTTTTCTCAAAGACACTGAAACAAGATATAGCCAGCGAAAAGGCAAATCGACGTCTCGAAAACAGCGGCGAAGATTCAAAAGTGGTTTTAACTAAATTTTGCAACATTTCGGTTTGATTTCAACCGGATTGCAACTCTTTTGTTTGAATAAGGCCTGTTGAAAGTGCAAGTTTTCTGAGCCACAACTTATGTGACAAAAATGGAAACGTGCAACAACCCACCATTGCAAAAAATGCAGTTTGACCCTTCTTCAAATCAGCTCTTAAAAATCAGCTAATCTCAATGTTAAACTACCATCTCTCAAAACCCACGAAAACAAAAGCAAAATAAATACTAAAACGATTTCAAGAAACTCAACTTCATATTATGCAATTAACTCAATTTACTGATCAAGACATATTACAACTGACCAGATTTCACTACTTTGTGGATGAAAGATATCAAATCACAGTAAGCATGAAAGAAAATAAATACTGTCCAGTTAACGTATTTACCAAGAAGCAGGCGCCAAAACACGTACACAAATCTTCGGCACCCATTCTGACTAAAATATACAATCAATTGGTCACAGAAAGATAAAAGTGCCAGTCATACCTAAAACTCGATAAAAAAAATAACAAATTGCAAAACGATAAAAGGGTAAACCAAAAACAAACAACAGAAAACACTATTACACGTTTTTTTTAAATGATCGGTGATGATCGGTAATGATCGGTAATCTCAATTCAAATTGTGGAACAGAATAACCGTTATGAAAGAAAAATCTGAAACCGATTACTCCTACGAATCATACTGATTCACTGTCAATTAATGAAGCACCACTGCAACCTGTGCTCCGCTCGTCATTTTATCGATATATCAAGTGAACTGACGTCGGTTTAATGAGTGAATATAATGGAATATAAAAATGTTGTGGCATACGTTGACACCAACAACCTAAAGCATAACCAAGCGCACAATTGCCTCCTAAAAGCATATGACTGAACAAAATCTGGTTATGTTAGGTTAGTACCATTACGCATGCGGTTACAATCGCCAGCTCACAGATATAAAAGTGTTTAATTTGCAAACAAACATGCAGATAAGCAACTCATTTCCTTGCACGTCAGCCGACAGAACATAATGAAGTCTTCAAATGTGAAAACGACGTCTTGAACTCACTGAGCCATCGCACTTTGAACCAAACAACAAAGAATAAAATATCAAAATAAAGCAAAATATAATATTAAAGCGATGAACCATGTTATAAAACTGAAATAAAAACTACATAAAACGTGAAAATTCCAGCAATGCAATCATAAAGGAAATTGCAAGCTACAAGTACAACGTGGCGAGCACATGACACAATAGATATGTAATTCAAACATGCAATCCGCGACCATGGAAATTCATCAAATTCATCCCTCATTTAGAGCAAGTTATGACAGCTTGCTCCAAAACCCTTCAACATGATATCTCCCAATACCGGTGAGCGCAAGTTGCATAAAGACTCGAAAAGATGTTACAAACCAGGTACATGGTGTCGAAAGCCTTCAATGGCCTGAACAACAAAATGTACGTCACGAGCTACAGTAATGAACACACCGCTTATGTGCGGTTGCTTTGCCTCCCGAAGAAAAACTGAGCAAACCCAGGGTCAGTGACAGCCAATGACATAATCCCAAGCATTAAATATGAATTCGACACGTGTGTTGAACTGAGCACCACTCAGAGACATCTTCGGAGCAAAGAAAAAAATAAATATTCAACAGTCACATATCTCGATGGACTATTAAAAGCGCCCGATCTGGTCAAGCAAACATGCAAAATTACGACAATTATTGCAACCTTTGGAAACCGGATTAAGTTTTCATAACTCGCAATCCTGACATAAGCAACGGTGTTACATGCCTGACCCTAACCATTTCCCCGTGCCGAATATAAAAACTCATGCACGCGCATTTATGTTCTGCAATGAAAACTAAAGAGGTCAACAATTGCGATTAATCAGTTTCTGCAAGTAGCTTAATCTGCAACTTCCTGTTCAGCACGCTGTTACAAGAGGCTATAACTCTCATATGCGAATGACTGATTGCTCGGTTGAGTGACCAAGTGTGAATGATCAGCGCTACATCGAATAACATATTTGTATCGCACAAGCATTGGGACTTGGGAGGAACCAATGCGTCATGCAGAACTATATTTTCGACCTCGCAACATTTTGCTTCCAAATATGGTCCGCCAACCGCACATGATACTTGCAGGCGAAAGCACCACGCCGTAGTGGTTATGTGAAGCAGATGATAAAAATACGAAACAGAAATAAAAAACAAAAGCACACAAAAACATAAAAATATAAAGACATAAGAAAATTGTATTAGTGCAATAAGAGCTTATGAATAAAAGGACATGAGATCACAAGGACCAAAGAATCTTGACACAAAAGAACAAAGTTGGAAAATACGAATAGAACACAAGGACAACAGAAGAACACAAAAACATTAGAATAAGAAAAGATAACACAACGTAGGAACTTAAAAACAGAAGAGCATATACAGCCATAACATAGGACTACAAGGTCACGAGAGTACGAGAACATGTGAAGATAAGAGGAGATAAGAAACAGCCTAACCAATAAACAGACGTACAAAATAACATGATACAGAAGAATATAACAATAATTGAACATAGAGAAAACAATAACTATCGAAACTTAAGTACAAAAGTACACAAAAGCCTAAGAACATAGGAATAGCAACATAAGAGCACAAGATCATGTGGACAAAAGAACTTTGACGCAAAAAAACACAAGTACACAAGTTGTAAACTAAACACGAACAAGAATTCACTCGAAGATATGAAGGTATAACACGAATATAACAAATGAGCATAGGAACGTAACTTAAGAGTATATAAGCACAAAAAGAAAGAGGATATAAACACAAAAACAAGAGTATCAAAACATAGGAGAATAAAAGTACAAAAACCTAAGAGTATAGAAATATAAACCATAACTAAACAAGAAACCAATGTCATGAGAACAAAACACAGGCATGCGGACTCAAGATGAATCAAACAAGAACATGACAAGAATATGCCAGCAAAGAAACATATTGCATAAGTTAAAAATAAATCAAAATCTCTAACAATGAATAAAATAAACCTTGCATATAAACTTGGTGGCTCCGAAGGCGTGTATAACGTCCGAGCGAACTTTGGAAGACAAATTATTATTATTAAACGTCTTTATTTTGAAATGAGAGGTTCAATTTAACAATTCATTTTCAATCTAACATTTGCACACAAACAAAGAAAAAAAATCAAAAAGTGACAGAATACAAGCAAGTAACAAAGACTAAGGATTCTTCAGCAAGTGGCTTCTCAAGTTGTTTGTGAAACTCGTAACAGTTTGGCTATTACGGATACATTTGGGAACTTTCCATATCTTGCTGCACATATATGAGAAAGAGTTTTTAAACTGAACAGTCGAATGTGAAGGCATCACAAACAAGTCCTCAAACCTGGTGTAGTATGAATGACTGGGAACTAATAATTTTTCAAACAGATAACCAGGAGATTCCGACCGTTTGATTCTAAATATCAATGTGCCATAGTGAAGAAACTTTCTCAGCTCACCTGCGACAAAGTCCAATCCTTTTTTTAGCACTGATATAATCAAACTTCCGTATGTTGAAAATAAATGTTACACAGGAGTTGATCACTCTGTCTAACCGCTTCCTCAGTGATGCACTTATTTTTGCATAGACGCTATCACAGTAATCTATAAGTGGCAATATCACAGTTTTCAGTAATTTAGATTTAATTTTTGTTGGAAGGCTACGCCTAAAACGATAGAAACATATTCCAGCGCAAATGCTGATCAAGGTGTAGGCCCAAACTTTTACCTGACGAATCAAAATGAAGCACAGTTCCATCAATAGAGAGTGGAGGTAATGCATAAATGTCAATTTTTTCAAGTGCTGACGGAGAGCCAATAAAGATCGCTTTACATTTATCTCCATTCAATTTTTAACCTATGTTTTCCGAATGAGCATTGACATTTTGCAAATCAGCATTCATGTTGTTAACTAAATCAAAGATTTCAGCAGGTGTTGTAGCACAAAACAATTGAATGTCATCTGCATAGGCTTCATGTTTAGAATAGACAAGACAATCCGCTAGATTGTTTACATAACAATTGGACATAAAAGGCCCTAAGATTTTGGCTTTTGTCACACGTGCAAAATTGGACGTTTCATCGTGTATTTTAACCCGTTGATGGCGATCTGAGAGGAAATTTGAAAGGGATTTAATTGCCTCCTCTCCAAGACCATTTTGCTTCAACTGCTTCAAAACAATATCATGAATAACACAATTAAAAGCTTTTGTAAAGTTAAGTGATATCAGTAGAGTTATTAATCCATTTTCGTAATTTCGAGAGATGTCGTTTACAAGATAAAGCAGCAATGTGGTAGTGCTATGTCCGCGGCGGAACCCAGACTGATGCTTATTAAATAACTGCTCATGTTCGAAGAATGCACTGATCTTTTCGTGCATAACTCTCTCAGGCAATTTGGACAAGCATGGAAGAATACTTATTGGCCTCAGATCGGACATGCCAGATATTACTTCTTTCTTTGGCAGAGGATTAACAATGGACTGCTTCCAGAGATTTGGAAATTGACATTTCTCTACGCAAGTATTTACAATGTTCGTTAATGGTAGTACTAAACAATCTAATAAAAGCTTGCTTCACATGAACAATCGAAATTCCATCAACACCGGCAGCTTTGCATGTACGGCAGCTTTGATAGTACGAACAGGCATGTTTTTGTATTGACTGAAACTATTGGAGCAAGCTTATCGGCAATTGTTGTAGCGTAATAGTTATTCAGTTCATTCACAGTAAAAGGCACATCAAACAATTCACTTGCAGTTTTCTTTCACCTATGGATTCCAAAATTTTCAAGTTCCTTATAGAGGGCCACAGTTGAACACTCAGAGATTTTCTTCTTTGCGTATGCAGATTGAGCTTTCCGACAAAGGGCATTTACCTTATTACGTTGCAAAGCGAACTTTTGCCATCTCTTAACAAGTGTTGATAAATTCAAATCATTACTGGGAATTTTACCATTCTTTAGCCATAAGAAACCACTTGTGCCATAAGAAAACTTGTGCCATAAGAAACCACTTGTGAGCAACACAAGCTGCATCACGTTTCTTTTGCTCTCTGATGATTTCCTCAGAAATCCATCCTGCCTTTGGTCTTGTTGTTCTGATGTGGAATTCGGTTATTGTTTTATTGGTTAGCATATCTTATCTAAGAATCATTCGTTAATCATAGCTATAGCTTTTTTTAGTATTTTAATTTTACATTTACTTTCGGTTTTGTACATATAGCAATTTTTTCGATACAGAAGACAATTACAATTTATCGCTATGAGTGTAATCCAAAGAGCTATAAAGTCGATTTTCTTAATATCTTTAATTTTAACACATTTAACAAGCTTTCGGTTTTGGCTTCAAGACGAGTATTGAAGGCACACAACTTTCTTTACATATGCTGAATAGCAGGAACTGACATATGAGAACAAGATATTACCTGCTAGGATTTGAAACGAAAATGAGATGCGTATCAAAGCGGGAAAAAGATTGGCCTCATAATGAGTCTGTCTTTCTACCATCTGAGTGCCCAAAGCTATTGATGATATTTTTCATTTATATGAGCCGTAAAATTTAGTGCATGAAGCTTTCTTTAACCAATCAATTGTTGAATACCAGAAACAGACGATATTCACCAAAATGATTTTGCTAAACTGAGCTGGCAAGTTTTTCCTGTGGGTAGGATAGACAATTTCCGCGGTGTCATGTACACATGACACCATCTTTTGCACCACATTTTTACCTGTAAACCATGCTGCTATTCGATGCTTTTAGATGGACGTTCATTGCTGATGCCTATGCATCATTTTGGCGCCAAAAGCACGCACAAGTCCTAATCGGACCTGCTGCATGTTATCCACTTGCTTCAGTTTGAACTTGGAGGCCTTTAGATTGTATAGCAAAGCAGATGGAAAAATCGAAACTTCGAAAATCACATCCAGTGAGTTCGTAGACAAAGCAATGGACCCCCCAATGGTGTTGAAAATGCCGACAAACACTCTGCCCCTTTCTATATATGGCTTCATGAGAGAAAAAAAATGAAATGGAGAAAAATACACATAAAGATTTTGGTTTCATTCTCTATCGGCAAAGCCATATGGTGCGCACATCCTGGTGGTATTCAGTTTCCTCAGCCTTTGTGAGGTATGCCAACACCATTATAGATGATTTTATCCAACAAATCAAGACTGATAATGCATATTTTCACACTTATTTGGTCTTCCAGCGTGAATAAGTGTAAACAAGTATATGTATTTGTACTCTTTGACTTCAGAGTACCCATGACTAACCTTGTCAAGAGTAGTTTTAGGGCACAAAAATGTGGCCAAATACGTCATGTACACATGACACCGATTTCGTAGATTTTGCATTTGAAAAAGAAACCAGTTTTTGAAGGCTTTCGCCACTTTCCCGCTAAACGGTTCATTTTAGCGCTTTTCGGATGACACCCAGTGCCGGGGGAAGTGGCACTGGGTGTCATCCGAAAAGTTGACTTTGGCGCAAACAATCTGAAGATTAAAAAAAGTCAGGGGTCGTGTCCAAGTCCCAAAATTGAGTTTTGGGAAGCCGTCATGTGTAGATGACACCGATTTTTACCCCTTCATATGTCATTCTTGATGCCTTGCAGCTGGAATTGACACATGAACTCTTCATGATTGCGAAGAAGAGGTGTCAGAGATTGGTAAAAGGCAAAAAAAAATGTTTGCATTTTTTTAGCATACCAACCACCAGCTTATGGCAAAGAAAAGGTGTCATGTGTATACATGTCACCGACAGGTTAAGGGTTTTAACTTATGCAAAGTTGATTCGAATGCAATTTCGAATGCGATGATTCGAATGCGATGATTCGAATGCGATGATTCGAATGCGATCACTTCTAACGAGTTTATCACCCAAATCATGTCAAATGGCATTCGTGTTAATTATAGCCAAGTTTCGCTAAATGCTAATACATCAAAACCATGATCACTTAAAAGCTTGCCTGTCACTCTTATGACGCAATATTGAGTTCACATTTGAATGACTAATGAGTAGGTGTTTTTGTTTTTACTGGGTTTCCCAGGACGGTTTGTCTGAACTCTTAATTTTCAGCAGAGGAAACAGTGGAAACAATTGGATGACTATAAGTCATCATGGAGCTTACCACACGACAAATGCTGCTAAGTCGCAAATAAATATCTACTTGATTGGTTAACGCCAAGACTTGGCCGAAATAAGCATGTAAGTCATTGGAACGCAATTCGGTTGCTCTTGCGCACTGGACCGGGGAACCACTTGTTCGCACTTGAGAGTCGAAGCCTCTTGCAGTGGCGTGCTGAACATGTGTGCGCTGTTCAAGTTACTTGTCAAAATTGGATGGTCGTGAATATTGACTCCCGCAGATTTCATTTCAGGCGTGACACCTTGTAGCTGACGTCAGGATTGAGCAGTGTTGACGATTTGAACCTGTTTTACAACGGGTAAATCACTGTTTTTGTTTGCATATTTGCTGTGACTAGATCACGTGCTCGTAAAGCGTCCATCAGGATGATTCGATGAACATTTATTTTTTCTTTGCACTAGGATGCCATTCGGTGCAGCATGATGTAGCACATGCGGTGAATTTTTCTTCAAAAACATGTCATGTGCTCTGGTTTTCCTAGCTTTTCTTCGACTGGTATGGCAAGTGTACCCTAGCGTTGCGCTCTGTTATACTGTAACTCGCTAGCCATTTGGTCTTTTCGGGCCTTCAGGGCCTTAGTCTCCATGAGTCCCGCCTGCGAGATCCTTTCGCGACTGTGCACAACTGGCATTCCTGAGGTTTGTGAAAGACCAAGTCATAGGCTTTGACAGCAAGCTGTGAATTACCCATTTTTTTGATGCGGCTTGGATGTCATGGGTTAACATGAATTCGAGAATCTGCGAATGTCTGTTTGAATTCGTAGCTGGTGTCTTGTGTGCAATTCAAGTTGTGCATCCGCTTTCATTCGCATTTTCATTGTTGGATGCTTGTACGTTTCATTTCGTGTTTCTTGTTTCTTGTTATTTTGGTTTAAGTTCCTGTTGTTGTGGCTTAAGTGTTGTTGTTTAAGTACGCTTGTTACCGATTTAATGCTTTACATTATTCTGTTTCTATTTTGTTATTTTATTTTTCATTGTTTTGTAATAAAAGTGCGGTCTGACGTTGGCTTAATGTTCTAACGACATCACTTTTATGTTAATGACTTAATGATAATGCTTTCTTTACTGCTGTATCCGCATGATATGCATGTTGCTAGTTTGTCCAGGAAGTTAATTCGGTTGTTTTCATCATCTTCTTTTGTGAATTTGAAACAAATATGGGATAGATGGAGTTCAACGTTCTGAACAAAGAATCTAGGTTGCTTTCTGAAGAGTCGTCTTATCGAGTGCCGTCGATTTCTCTGATTTTGGCCTTTTTCCTGTTCCTGGCCTTGTTCAATCCATAACTCCAATCTTTGTGCAATCCAATTCCTGGCCAGAATCTACAACTGAAAATAACCATTTCGCACTTCTGAACGCACCACCCTCGCATATAGTGTGACTCCCAACGACCAAGCGGTGTATAACGCATGCGGCAAAAAAGCACAACGCATGCGGCTGAAAACGCACTGTCTGGCCCCATCTTAAGACATCGCCACTGCAAATGTCGAATCCACTTTCAGACCACAAAAAACATAAAAATACGATCACATAATGTCCGATTTTGGGATCCCTTTTATCACATTTTATGAGCTTTTGAGATCTCAGCAAAGTAGATTCGATGTGGGAATGTGATCGCAGAAAATGTGTTCGAAGAATATATTATCTGTTCGTTTTTTGGGCTCGCATTCACACCAAAACTCCACAAAAAGAACACATTGAGATCATATTCCAAAAACACAAAAATGTGCACTTTGGTGCTTTTCTTGATTATTCTGCAGAATATGAATCCAGGTTTCATGCATTTGTTGATCCAAATGCGAGCTAAAACTTGATCAAAGTTTCCATTTGAACTGAGACCCACCAGAAATTGGTATGTGTGTAGGTTTCTGGCTGGTCAGATGAGAATCACCATTTTCTCACCAACACCTCAACCAGACTTGGGCAACTCTTGTTCTTGGTAAATTCTTGTTCAGGCATGTATGCCAACGTTGATCTGATTTGGTCGAAGTTTGTGGGAATAGTGAATGAGGCCAGGGAGAAGTTTGTGCCCACTAAAATCTGACACAATTGGAAGAAGACAATTCATTGTCCTTGGAAAACAAAAGAAATGACTCTCCAAAAGAGGCAAATGAGGCGTCTGTTCAAAAAAAGGAAGCTCTCAACTTCAAACCTTCTCAAGTATAAATCGTCCCTTTCACAGTATTCCAAACTGAAATATCAAGCTCTTCATTCGTTTTTTGATAGCATTGATAGTGGCCAAACAAGTATTAATAAATTCTGGCGTTATAACAAACTCCGCAAGGGTTCTCATGCACTAGTACCAGCTCTTGCACTTGTCTCGGGCAATTATGAATGCATGGTCCACAAACCTAAAGTAAAGGTGGAACTTCTAAACGGCTGGTTTTCCAAAGTCTTTGTATCCGATGGTCCTCCAAGATTGCCTTGCGGTCTCTTTTTTGCCTCTGGTGAGGGGCCCATCACAACCGAAACTATGATAGCCAAACGCATTGTAAAGATGGGATCCAAAGTAGCTGAAAATCCTAGCTCTGTGAGTATAAACCTTTTAAAATTGATGCCAACTATTTTTGCAAAGTATTTGCTTATTTTATTTGAATCATGTCTGTCGGTGGGGAATATCCCGAAAGTGTGGAAGAGAGCTGTAGTAATTCCTGTCTTCAAAAAAGGGATGAGGTTAGACCCTTCAAACTACAGACCAATCAGTCTTTTAGAGACCTGTTCTAAAATTCTGGAATATTTCATTGCCAACCATGTTCGGGATTTTTTGGAGTCTGGCTCCGTGTTGTCTGAAGCCCAGCATGGGTTCCGGTCTGAGCACTCTTGCAATGCACAACTCACGGCCTTCAGTCAGGTTTTGGCTATGGCACTAGATAAAGGAGCACAAGTTGATGCAGTCTTTATTGATTTTGCAAAAGCATTTGATGTTGTAAACCATTCATTGCTGTTACAGAAACTGGCCTTTATGGGGCTTGACAGTGTTACTTTGAACTGGCTTATGGGCTATCTTTCTGGCAGAACTCAGGTCGTCAAGGTTGAGTATGACATTTCTGAACCTCTTCCAGTGCCTTCTGGTGTTCCCCAAGGCAGTATACTAGGCCCATTGCTATTTATTGTGTATAAAATTACCTAAATCACGGCATAAAGTCACAATTGCGTCTCTTTACTGATGACTGTGTGTTGTACAGGCAGATAGACTCAATTAATGATCGGCAGGTTCTCCAGGAGGATCTGATATTGATTTCCCAATGGTGCACAGTTTACAAAATGGCGTTAAATGCTCAGAAGTGCTCCTTGGTCAGATTTTCCAGGGTGTCCGCCGTTGTAGACGCTGAGTATTTTTTTAATGGGATTCAACTGGTTCCTAGCAAGGAAGTTATGTATTTGGGGGTCAAGTTTAGTAGCAAGCTTGAGTGGTCAAACCATGTTGCATTGGTCGCTAAAAAGGCATGGCGAGCACTCTACTTTGTCAAAAGGAATTACAGGAAGTGTTCGCTCAGAATTCGCGAGAAAGCTTATCTGTCTCTCGTAAGGCCTATTTTAGAGTATGCCTCCACGACTTGGGATCCGCACGTTTCCTTGCATGTTGATGCCGTGTACAGCGGCAGGCTGCTCGTTTTGTGTCCGGGGACTATAGGTGAATGAGCAATGTTTCAGCTCATCTTGTCAAGCTTGGATGGGGACGCTTGGCTGACCGAAGAAAAATTCTTCGCATTCTATGTTTTTTCAGAGTTCTTTGTGAATATGGAGGGTGGAAAGAGCTTTCACAGTATATCAAGTGTCCCACGTTCTTAGGGCGTCAGGATCATGCTTTTAAAGTGAGACCTCTTTATTTCAAGAGGGATTTTGGCAGGTCATCCTTCCTTGGGCAGGCTATTGGCGATTGGAATTCCCTCCCAGCCAAGATTCTTGAGCCCCCGATATCAGTGCCAATTCTTCTTTGCAGGCTTACAAAGCTTTTGACGCTTTCACGATCTTCAAAATAAAGGAATGCCGTAGGGTTCCTTGCTGTCCTGACGGTATAAATCACTTTTATCAACACGGATTGTTCAAGGAATTATCACGCTTAACGTTGCTGATCTGTATTTCTTGACCATGCTGATTCTGTACATTGTTATTGAAAGTGAACTGATGTTGTTTCGAGTTTTGAAAACATTTCTTGTATTATGTACCGTATATGTATGATAGGGGGAAATCCCCTCAAATACAATCATTCATTCATTCATTCATTCAAAGTATAAAGTCGTGTCTAGTGCTTATATTATGGCAAACTTTCACAGTGAAACTGCTGCAACTAAAACAATCTAACTTACGGTGGAACTTCTCACAACAGAATCATAAATGAGGTGATGACAAGACCTTCTGTATTGTCATCTTGACATCTAGAAAAGAATACCACTTGATATCTGCTTTCACGTGGACGTTTTATTTTAACGAGATCGCCACGGTGCAACTAAAGAAACAGCCAAATTCATCTCCCGCGGATATTGGCGAAGGGATTGTAGGGGCAAGCATTTTATTCGCCCGATCGATGAAAAAACACACACACCGGGCAAATAAAAAGCCTGCCATTTCCATCAAATTTTGACCCTGTTTTCAGTGTCAATGTGAAAAAAATGTTCACTCAATAATCTGGGTACCGCTACCTACAAAGTTTCGGTAAG
>JASGXE010007503.1:0-17651 GCA_030068105.1 Sinentomon sp. SZTP_YWyxl | reverse complement strand
CTTACGGTTGATGGGAAATAAGAATGATAATGAGAACTTTGTACAACTAGCGGCGCCACGAAATGTAACCCATTATCAGTACGTCTTTGTGGCCAACGCAAGTGAAAATTGGTGGGCACAGAAAAACGTAAATCTTCAAATAACATTTTAGAAAAGAACTTGAGGTGCTTATTTTTTTCTTCGTTGCGCAAGAGAACAAAGATTGAGTTCTCGAAGAATTTCAGTAACACTGCTAGTCCTAAGATAGTTGTTTGAAATGAATATGGCAGCTTTTTTCTGCTACCTTTCAAGCGTTTCTACATGCGGAACAAGATAAGGATCCCAGACAACACCAGCGTACTCAATTGCAGTCAGAACAAGAGAATGTTTTACAGGCAGATTACGGCAGAGCAGGCCGAGGACTCTTTGAGCCTTGGTGATAATATAACTGATGTGAAATTCCCACGACAAGTTTTCATGCAAGATTACACCAAATATAACTGATGTGAAATTCCCACTACAAGTTTTCATGCAAGATTATACCAAGATATACAAAAGAAGCGAGTCGAGAAATATGGTCACCACAAATGACATAAGTGAAGAATGGGTCACACAAGGAGGCAGCATTTTTTGACCTTTTAAAGGATACGAAAGTGCATTTGGAAGTCTTACTATTCATTTGGCATTTCAAACACCAGTTTTCATCCACAGCCAGATCATTTTGGAGCAAGACTGCATCACATTCTGTATTTATGACACGATACACAACCAGATCGTCCGCAAAGAGTCTAACATGACTGGACACTTCATTATTGCAATGTCACTGATGAAAATCAAAAAGAGAAGGGGGCCCAATACACTCCCTTGGGGAACCCAAGCAGAATTGCAGTTTTTTCTGGAATTGCGAATAATTAACGAACATTGGAATGGAAAGTGTCGAGCAAGACTATGGACCAAATTTTGAAAATGATATTGGTCGCATTTATCTTTTCAGCAGTTTTTTTGTCACAACAGGTCCAAAACTCTTACTTGCCAGATCTTGTGAAATTAGTCTCAATCATGAGGAGAGCAGCCCCATTCTCACGTTCATTTGGCCAAAAAGTAGAACACGCACCCATGCACAACAAATGAGCAGAATGAGAATGATCAGCTCAATGTTATGATCCACCAATGTTTATGTCGCATGTCTGGTGTGAACTCTTGCATTCAAATAATTAACAGATCTTTTAAATATATATCTACGTAAATATATGTTGATCAGCTACTCTTGGTGCCACCTACCTGACTATGAACTAAGGGTGTACGAAAATGACAGGCATGCAAATACCTAGGTGCATGACCAAGAGGTACATGACGATGAACTAAGGATGTACAAATACCCAAGTACAAGACCATGAAGTAAAGGTGTGCATATACCTGGGTACCTGACGATGAACTATGGTTGTGCAGAAACCTATGTGCACGACCCAGAACTGAGTGTGTGCATACCTCGCTACCCACATGACCATAAACTAGAGGTGTGCATGTACCTTAGTACCTGAGAGCTGCACTGAGGGTGTGCATGTGCCTGGGAAAATCCACTTTCACCGAAAGGATTTTTGCAACAACAGACTTGCAGAAAGGAAATTCGCCGAGAGTTGCAATTGGTTTTTTGAGAACAGAGAAATTTGCAACTGGTTTTTTCACAACATTGAAACTCCCAACTGGTTTTCTCGCAACAGACCAACTCACAACTGGAACTTTTGCCGATTGTAAATTCGTGACTGGTCGCAACAATAAAACTTGCGACTGATTTTTTTTCAACGGAGTAACTTGCAACCGACTTTTTTGCAATGCACCAACTCACAACAGGATCTTTCGCCAAATGGAAATACGCAACTGGTTTTTTTGCAACGATGAAACTTGCAACTGCTTTTTTCGAAACGGACAAACTCGCAATAGGTTTTTTCGCAACAGACCAACTCAGTACTTCGCACTGAATGGTTAATTCGCAACTGGTACTTGCGCCGAAAGGAAATTTTTACTTTATAGCTGCACTTTTGTAGCACTACCGGCAACCAACACTTTTTTCCAAGTGCAGTCAAAGAGGAAGACGTGATATCCCCTTGTGCAATTAACACTTCCTCTGCACAGCGAGCCTCAAACCACTTCGCTCTGCATTCATGATTCTTCCCGACAGAATTTCCTCAGGACTTTAATTCCAACCGAATCTGCTACAGCATTGCCACGAGTGATTTTTTCTGTTTCTTTCTTTTTTTTTTTTTTTTTTTTTTTTTTTTTGAAAATTTGCAAGTGTTTTTTCTTTCGTGTATTTTTTTCTCAAAAGTGTTTTTTCCTGCTTGTTTTTTGTAGTTTTTTTTTTCGAATTAAAAAGAACGAACTACTTTTGATGGTTGTGACAGTTTTCTGCCATAGTCCAGATCAGAAGGAAATAATCAAAAGCTATGTGACAAAATCCGTGTTTCCAGCAAAAAACGGTGTCCTGACCCCCCGGCGATGGTGGCATGGCCACGTAGTTTTTTTTTTTTTTTTTTTTTTTTTTTTTTTTGTATTTTTTTCCGTGGTTTTGGTTGCCTTGAAAAGGGCAGTGGGGACAAGCTGAGGGTGCAGTGTAGGCTGCCATCTGGCCCATGCTCCTTCAACTGCTACCAAGTCTTGTTGACCGTCGAAGGCAGCGTAGGCTGCCTTCGACGGTCAACAAGTCTTTGGGGCATTGAGGTGGCCAAAGTCAGGAACGGTGACATATTCCGACCTGCGACATCTATGCTCGTCGGTCTCCAGACGGCGTGCTGGCAAATTCACTCTGACCTTTTTTTCACAGCGCACTCTTTTTTCAATGCAATGCTCCTGCAGACGGCAGGCAACTGAACTTACTGAATTGATGAAAAGCACATCGGCAGTAATCAGGGCCACCTCGCATTCAGGGCAGGGCCGAGAATAAACAGGTAGCAATTCAGCTTTTTTATCGCACAGCAAAAAAGTTAGTTAGCATCGAGTGAAAAAAGGGAAAAGGCTGTCATACCCCGCATCCTGCAACTTCAGGGTACTGTAAATGCTTTTTTTGAAAACACGGGCCCCTATCGCGCTCATTTTGACTTGTCTCTACCTATGAACTGGAGCAAATTGAGTCATCAACATTTTCCAGTGCTTCACAATGGATTTTGCGAACGCCATTGCTGCCATTTGGTTTCAGCCCAGTCAGTCTCTTGAATAATAATAACACTGGCTCCGCAGGGAAAACAGCAGAGCCATGCCTTCTTTTTCTGCATGCATCTTTTGCCCATTCCGATTCTGATGAGAAAATATTTTAAGATTAACAAGTCAGCAACTGTGGCCGACACGAATGTGTATTGCAGCAATAATTGAGGAGTTTGTTTTTTCTTTCTTTCTTTCTCTTGCGGAACATACTCGTAGTCTGTTGGGGCATTTATTTGGAGAAGCAGATTCTGTTTTAACAAATTTAATATCACTGTCCTTTAAAAAAGCAAGTCCAATTTGGCAGACTTTTACCTCTTACTTAACAGTTTGTCGATCTCCACAATTAAATAATAATTGATCTATGAGGGTGTCGACACTCTGTTGATGTTGCTTGTTTATCACAGTCCACCAAGTTAAGTTGTCCACCACAGAACAACAACCTCAAAACTCAGAGGAAAATTTACAGAGTACTTCTTGTCGGATCTTAAATCTTACTGAAGTTGCAGAGGGAGAGCAAGAGCATTTTTATGAAAAATCATCCTTTTTTTTTCTTGTTTTTTTTCCTTTTTACGAGTATCTGGCAACATTCAGGTGGCAGGATATGGACTCATGTTTACATTGCAGGGGTCACCCACCTATCGACTGATTCTGTTCTGTATCAGCACAAAAAGTAATTTGGGTCTAATTTTCTTGTGTCGGAAAAAGTAAGTGGATTTGTGGTCTGAGAAGTCCAAAGTCCCATCTGCTCAGCAGGTTGCTGAGTTATGAAGTTTCGAATTTTGACACAACATGGAACAGGGTTTGTTTTAGTTGAGTGCTGTTTTCTTTGTCGTCGGCAGCCTTGGGCCTGATTCTGTTGCTTCCCTTCCCTTCATGACAAGAGAAGCAGCCCCTATTATTATTCTGTTGCGGCACCTTTTTAAGAGCCCTTGATATTCCCTTGAAAAGTTCCATCTTTAGGTAGGTATTTTCTTTATTTTTCATCCATTTTTTCAAACTTGCTGATTTTCTTCTGTCGAGGACAGAATGTTTCTTAATAATTATTTCTGCTTTACTGCTGGATATGCATGATAATAAAAATGAAGAAAAAAGGACAAGATGGCCACCCTTTACACTTTACTGAGAGCAACACCATAGAGTTACGGATGTAAGGGCACCCTTTGGACTGCAACTGAATACCACCTAAAAATCTTAGGGTGCCCTGAATTTTTTTAGGGCCAAAGGGTGCAACAGAATAACGCCCCTGGCTGATAACAAAGAAAATTGTCCCTAAGGCCCTTGAGAAAAGCCTTCTTACAAAACTGAAGATGAATGGGATACACCAGATGTTGAAAGAAATCAATGAAATGATATCTTCTATTAGTTCTATTATTTCCATTAAAATTATTATTATTATTATTATTGACAATTAATTTGCCAAGACACAGTCCGGCGCAAATTAACAAGGACAAATACATTCCTCGAAATACGGCATTACAGCCTCGTCGTACAAAAAAAAGTCACAATGAAATTAAACCAAATTTGGAATCAATGCTCCTGCAACAATGAGACATCTAGAGGGCCATAGAGAATATTTCTTCTGAAGGTGTTTGAACTGATATTACTTCCATTTCCAAAGGTTCTTGCATCCAGGGAGTTCCACTCTCGCACTGTTCTAGCAACAAAGGAAAACTTCCCAACATCCCTACAGACAGGTCCACATCTCAATTTGAATGCGTGATCGTGTCTACCTAAATAACCAGGGGGTAATAAGCTTTCTTTAATACTTGACCAACCACCTATGTTGTTTAGCCCCTTAAAAAGACCCACCAACCTAGAGGCCTTTCTACGCTTGGCCAATGAGACCCAACCAAGAGCAGTCAACAAATTGGACACACTACGAGAAAATGAATAGCAACCAGTAACAAAACGTGCAGCCCGTCTTTGCACCCTCTCAAGTTTCTCAACCTCTAACAGGTGATAGGGATCCCAGGCAGCAGATGCATATTCCAGCAGAGAGCGAACAAGAGCAAAATAAACTTTTTCTTTGACGATTTTGCTCGCCCTAAAAAACGCACGCCTGACAAAAAATAGTGCCGAGTTTGCTTTACTAACAACATTTTCAATATGTTTACTCCAACTCAAAGTTTTTGTGAAAGTAACACCTAAGTAAGTTACACTGTCTGCTAAAGGCAAGTCAAAATTTGCGATGCCGTATTTTCCAATAAGAGGGGATGTTTTCCTAGTAAAAGAAACCACCACACACTTCTCAACATTTAGCCGCATCCCCCAGTTGGCACACCACTGCTCAATCTTATACAAATCATCATTGAGGGAACGCACGTCATCAGGTGAGGTAATTTCTCTCATAACAGCACAGTCATCAGCAAAAAGAAATGACTTGCAAACTAAACTATCCGGCAGGTCATTAATATAGAGAGAGAAGAGGGTTGGACCAAGGACGCTCCCCTGTGGAACTCCAGAGGTCACTTTTCCTACATTAGAAAAGGTATTGCTTATCCTAACCTGCTGGGAGCGACGATCAAGGAAATCTGCTATCCAGTTAACCAAAACATCATCAAAATCTATAGACTTCAACTTCGATACCAATGCAGCATGTGGAACTAGGTCAAAAGCCTTTTCAAAATCGATAAACACAACATCTATCTGTCCTCCTCTATCAAGCACCATGGAGATGGTTTGGGAAAAAATTACCAATTGAGTCTCACAGGAAAACCCATTTCGAAAGCCATGCTGATTTGGCTTAATGATTCCTTTTCATTTGATGAAAAGTGTATGGGTGAGGTCTTTTATCTAGTTGTATTTGGCAATCATGGCATCAAATAGGGTGGAGCCGTATTTGATGTTCACTACTAGCATCCCTTATTCAGAATTTCATTGCTTTCTTATGGTGCTTTCTTATGTTACAGATGTGGATGCCCTCATTTGCATGCTATTTTTCTTTTCTCTTTTTTTTTTCACGGAAGAATAGAGGTTGACCAGCGTGGTCCACGCCATCCTCGCACCAAACCTGCACAATCCAGCACTTGGTGTCCAGAAATTGAGGATGGAAAATTTGAAAAGGTTACGAATGTTTCGGCACCATCGAAAGTTGAATGGGGGTTTGGGTTTGGGTTGGGAGAAAGAAGGCCAGTGGTTTTGTGAACTTTTATCCTCTTTTGAAACCATCAATTCAAATTTTTAATCTGATACGTTTTTTTTTTTTGCAAAAGCCTGTGTGGCAACGCTGATCTGCTGCTGTCGATCGGACTTGGTCTATCTGTAGTCCACCATGCAAGATTTGGCAGAAAACAGAAAAAATGAAGTGACAAAAAATTTGAAAGCCTCTTTTTGGTGCCTGTTTTTGAGGTTGAATAATGTGTCGGTCAGTTCTCATCTTTGGGTTTGGTAACATTGTCCAAGGTAAACTAAATTGAAAATTTTTAGCATCTACCACGAATCACGATCCCTAGTTTCGAAGGTATGGTCACCCAAAGCTCCAAAAATTAAAAAATTAGTCATTTTTTCAAAAATGTTTTAGGTTATTTGTGGTATTTTGGAAAGAATTATCTCTCGAAAACGGGGCTTCAGGAGGATATTATTCTCTGAATGCTTTCTCTTCACTTTATCTTGCAGAGCATGCTCTCCAAAAGTTGGCACTGAGTGACACACAAATGAACCACCCAAAATGGGCTCCCCTTGTTCAGTTATGAGAGGTGGTGACTGTGTCTGTCTGATTCGATGTGCTTTTGTGATTCTGCGTCAAATATTTTGGATCTTTTCATGATTACACCTGTTGAAATCGTGAATCATGAGGTAGTTGATGAATCATGAGGAGTTGGGTGACCATAAATTAGTTTAGACACATGTATTGGTTCGGTTGTGGTACCCTCTAGCCCCGAATATGTACCCCGTTTTGGCAGAATTAATTGCACTGCCATTGAGCAGCTCCTTCTGGAGAAGATTGTGGATTTCGAAAGAATTTCAGCAAAAGCTAGTCTTGATAGTACCTGGGATATGTATTATAACAGATGCATTGTAAATCTTGAGCAGAGGTGCAAGCGTAAGTTTCGTCTACGGAGAAAATCACCTGTTTGTTTACATGGCAGAAAGTCTTACCCTGCTCAGAGAGCTTAAAGAAGCAAAAGAAGTAGCACAAAAGGCATTTGTTGATGGGTTGTGCAAAGAGGGTAGGTGTGACAATTGCAAAAAAATTGTGGAGATTTGTGTCAGATAAAAAAGCAGAAAAAAGCGTTTGCTCTGCCTGCAGGATGACCAGGGTTTGCTTCGGTATCAGGACACAGACAAGGCAAACCTTTTAAATGCTCACTTTGAGAAGGTGTTTTCCACTGAAGATACAGTTTATAAGAAATGGTTTGAGATAATGCTGTTCAGACCGCAACTGCTTTAATTTTATCAACATACGTGTACATGGTTATGGCATGGATTAAGATGATGCCAAATTCCAGCAGTATAACTCCCGGTGGCTTCTCTTTTCGGTCAATTAAGTTGTTTCTAAGTATATTTGCAAATTATCTCCTTATCATTGTGCATTTATCACTCAGGAATGGTCGCTTGCCAACAAGTTGGAAGCATGCATGTGTGTGTCCCATTGCAAAAAAAGGCAACCCTCACATGGTGTCCTCTTATAGGCCCATTAGCCTAACCAGTGGTTGCTGTAAGGTTTTGGAGCATCTTATTTGTGATCATTTGAGATATGAGTTGGATCATGCTGGACTTCTTTACCCTGGTCAGTAAGGTTTTCGTCGAGGATACTCTTGCGAGTCTCAACTTGTTGGTTTAACACAGCACGTTGCCGAGATTCTGGATACCGGTTGTCAGGTGGATGCCGTTTTCGTTTACTTTGAGCAGGCGTTTGACTTAGCACCTCATGCAGCCTTAGATGTTGAACTTCCGGCACTGCACTTGAGTCCTGTTATTGTAAATTGGGTTGTAGATTTTCTAATGGATAAGCAGTAGCCAGTGCAGGTACAGCTAAGAAATCTGGGATAACGACAGCAACATCGCCGTTGAGTCTGTCGTGCCACAGAGAATGTTGGCTACCCCTGCGAAAATGTGTTTCGGCCAGGCCTCGCTTGCGTTGAATATCAACAGATAGTGCTTTTTTGTGTTCTGGATTTTTTCCGATTAAAAAACGACTGCAAACACACAGGTGAAACCAACGAGATAAAGACATATGCAGAGTGACCGCCGGGCGGTGCCTCACCACTTCGAAATGTTGACATTGGAGGACTTGTCCCTAACCACCGATTGGGGGGCACGGAATGAGATTTGTTGATGAATTTCGATCGTGAATTGCGAACACCCGTTCCAAAAATCGCTCTGTATCGCCAAATTTTTAACGGATCCTGGTGATTATTAGGTACATCATTTGATAGCTAAAGAAACGCGGAATACGCTCATTCAATTTTTTGTCCTTGAATTTACACGCAAAGTTGTGTAACCATAACAGGCAAAGAGGTGCGCCTCTGAAAACATTGCTTTACATTTATGTTCCTTGTCAACAGATTGAGCTGTTACTCAAAATTTTCTGCTGTAAGGTGAGATCCACCTGTGAGAAAGTTGTAGTTGAATATATTTTCTTTCGATTGACAACCAAATAACTTTTTTTGATGACTTTTGAGCCCCAAAATCTCTTGCCGAAATATGCGAACGTTCTCCAAATTTGAAGAAAAATTCGCATCCATGCACCATTGAACGGTCTTTGGATAAGATTTGCAACATGTTTGTTAAAGTCAGGAAAGTTGTATACTGGCTGCAGTCACCCTGGTCATGGGTATTCTGGTGGCGGCGGGGGAGGGGGGGTTTACCCATGCATGCGAAGAGTTTCCATTCTTGAGATTGTAGCAAAGATTCCATGCTGTAGAGGTGGGGGATCCTCTTTCATCGTCAATGATATCGTCTTTGGTCGAATTTGCTGCACTCTGCTGGACAGAGGTGTGAGGATTCCAGTGATGATGAGGTGGCTCTTCAAAAGTTCGACTACTACAGGGGACGCAGGACTTAGTCTTCTTCAAGGATGATGGGTGAGTTTGCTGAATTATTATAAATGTTGATTTCAAGTCTAGGGGAGAGAGGAGGTGAGTGAGAATTAGAGTGAGAGGAAAGTGGGGTGAGAGCAATAGTGGAAAAGGGGAGAGACTAAGGGAGAGGAGAGTAAAGGAGTGAAAAGGGGAGGGAATTGGAGGGAGAATGGGTTAGGGACTGTAAGATAGTGAGGGTTCAAGGGAGGTAGACAGAGGGGGTCAGGTGTGGAGAGAGAGGGAGAGAAAGTCGTCAGTCGACAACATACATGGGATGGCCGGAGGGTACCCTAGCTTGCTAGGACCGTTCGGTTCGTCTCTAGCTCGTATGCGTCGTCTGACGGCTAGTAATCGAGCTTCATTTCATTTCATTCATTGACAGATTGGTCATCGAAAATTTAGAAGAATCTTTGCGCTTTTAGGGGATACCGAAAACGTCAAAATCGACCCAGCCATTTGGGCTTTACAGTCGAAATTCGACTGTAAAAAGATTTTCTCAATTACTTGCGTTACGCACTTTTTCCGTTCTGCCTTCCAAAGGTCGGACCCATCCACGAGACAGTAAAGTTGACACAGGCTGCTTCGTCCATGATCACTCCGCTTATACACGTCGTTGATTTTGACAGATTCCTGACAAAAAGACTGCAACCACCGTCGCACTGAATCAGAAAAATGAATAATCCAGTGAGATGTTGCTGCAACACAACACGGCTGAGGTGAATGGTTTGTTTTCGTTCTCGGTGGGCTCGCAACTGCGCGCTTCCGATCAGATGCGGTTCCGATGCATTTCAGATATGGAGGTGGCTTGGCCACGAGGAAATAAGAACAGCACGCATGATGCTTGTTGGATTCATTCATCCGTGAATGTCAGCTCAACGCCAACGATCTTCCTCTTTGAGTCTGCAGGGCGGCTCACAATCCTTTGCATGCGGGTTTGCTGCGGTCCCCAGCTTCGCCTTGGCAAGTGTCGTTAGACCAGATTTCGTAGCTGTATACTGGCGGCGGAAAACGATTACCCATACATGTGAAAATTCTCCATTCTTGAGATTTTAGCAAAAACTCCATATTGTAGAAATAAAAGATCCTCTTTCATCACTAATGTCAAAATCTGACACCTCTAGAAAGCTCCGTTGCAATTTGGCGCTTTAATTTCTACCGACTGCATAAGAGTAAAAAGAAAGAAAAAAAAGTTTCGGAGGCAACAGTTAGATGGGAAAAACACATGTTTGAGTAATCTTTTTCCGCCGTCACTATACATGATGCACTTTCTCGCACTGTACCAGTTTCTTCAGGTGTCCCACAGGGTTGCATACTTGGACCAATATTGTTTTTGGTGTTCATAAACGATCTTCCATTCAACTTAAATTGGTGTGTACTTTTATTTGCTGATGTTGTGTTGTTTCACATGAAATCCGATCTCCAGCTGATTGTCTTGACTCTTGAGCTGCATTGCGATTTGAATAGAAAACCTGAGCTGCGTAAAAAATGAAGAATCAGACTGAATTGTGATAAATGACATGTTCTTCATTTTTTCACAAAGCATGTTGCCATAATGTGTGATTACCTGATCTCTGGTGCAATGTTACACTCAACTGATAGTCTTGTGTATTTAGGTGTCACCTTGACAAGTAAGCTCAGTTGGGAACCCCACGTTGATGGAGTTATAAAAAAAAAGGCAAAGCAGCACGATACTTTGTTGAGAGATCCTTGGTAGAGCAATATGCAGCATTCGTGAGAAGGTACATATATATATATCGCACTTGTGTGGTCTCTTTTGGATTATGGAACTTCTGTTTGGGATCCTTACCAGGTGACACTTATTGAGAGGGTCGACAGAGTTCATTGTAGAGCAGCACGTTTTGTGTGTGGTTGTTGTTCGCCATATTATGTCAGTGTGTCAGCTATGATTGCCGAAATAGGGTGGGTTTCCCTGGCTCGACGCAGGAGTGATGTCAGGTTGATTGCCCTTTTTTCTTGCCCTCAATAATGTTGGAGGTTGGTCTGACCTAAAGGGATTTTTACTTCCCACCCAGTACTGGGATAGGAGTGATCATTCGTATTTGCGCATTGCTTTGTGCTTTTTTGCTCACATGGTAAAACAGACAATACAATACGAATACAATACAATTTTCATTTGCTTGGACATTGTCCCGGCGCAGGGGAGCGCCATGGTTGCAGGTTCCCGTCCTGTTCCCTGTTTAGGGAGATCGGATAGACGTCTGATACACGGTCTATAAAACAGATGGTTGCCCCCCCCCCCCCTAGAGCTCATCATATGTATCTTGTGACAGCACCGGAGTCAACTCCATTGTTGAACTTGAAAAGCTTGAAAAAAGAAGTCGATTTTTGCATTTGAAACCCCCTTAGTCTGACGGCTATCTGATCTCCCGACCAAGATAACCACAACATTTGCCTGTACTAACCTTTGTCTGTACTATGCCTTTTGACTTCTGTATTTTACTGCCATGTATCCCTGCATTTCATACAATGTGCGTCTCCTGCTGCTCAATGTTTTATTTACATTTTTCTTGCTGTCTGTTCTTCCAATCGACTTTGTACTTTCTGCTTCCTTCAATAATTGTGACTTTGATTACATGTCATGTTCCTTAGTCTCTCCTGTTGAGCTTATGATGTGATTGTATTCTGATATTCCTTCATGCACTTTCTTGGTCTTCGACATGACATTTCCTGTTCAATGATGCTATGCTTCATATTGCTTTCTCCAAAATGCTGTTTTGTGTTTGATGTGATTTAACTTCGATTAAAATGATCCTGTGTGTCTGTTGGTTTAGCAGATGCACCTTCCCCCTCTTGTTTTTCTTTACTTTCATGTTCGTGCTGTCTTTTGTTTCGTATTGTTTCGACCCCCTCTTTCTCTGCTGGAATCACCATGACCACTTGAGAGAGGTTATTTGTTGCATGCTTTGTGTCACCACAGTATTCCACTTACCAAAGGACCGGTGACGGCCATGAGTACTGCTTGGCGATCTTTATCTTAATCTTGGACATTGTCCCGGCGCAAATCAACAGGCGGGAGGGGGTGAAGAGAGGGGTAAAAATGTCGCACACGTCTGAAATAATTGTCTGTTTTTCAACTTTTTAACACAAAACATCCCATCAAAATCCGTCCATTACACCATGAGAAATTTAACTTATACGGGCACCTCGCAGCGATGCAACGTTCACTCGCATTGAATTTTCCCATTGTCTCCAGTCACGGACCATCCACTGCTATGTTGTCACAGCTGAAAATAGCCACCATGAGCTGCGACCTTATGTTCTCGGAGGCACCAGCTTGTCTTGTCTCATTTTCATTTTCATTGTGGACGAAAAATGTGTTGTGACATGTTTTGACCTTAGCACTGACGGACAGTGTTCTTTTTTTTTTTTTGTTGGACTGTTTTGCAAGAAAGGGAAAGAGAAAACAAAAGCAATAATTAATTGACATCTCATCTCTGGTTTTCATGCTCAGGGACTGGGAGCTACAAGAGAGAAGTTGTAAAAATTGGTAAACTGGGAAAATCAGGCAATTGACAAGAATAATGTAGAGCAAGAAGATAGGTAATGTCAGAGAATTTTTAGCAGGTGTATCTCGAGGATATCAAATTTTGGGCAATGAAAATTGCAATTTTCTCAAAAGGAGAGCAGAGAAGTGCCACGATGAAATGACCCCTTTTCAGGACGATTTGGCCAACGAATTTTTTCTCTTATTTCTTAATTTTTTAATTGCTTTTCTGAGATCTGAGATCAGGTTGATCTCAGATCTGATTCTGATCCGAGATCAAAGAGAGAATTTCTGATCTCGGATCAGTTGATCTCAGATCTGATTCTGATCCGAGATCAAAGAGAGAATTTCTGATCTCGGATCAGTTGATCTCAGATCTGATTCTGATCCGAGATCAAAGAGAGAATTTCTGATCTCAGATCAGTTGATCTCAGATCTGATTCTGATCCGAGATCAAAGAGAGAATTTCTGATCTCGGATCAGTTTCTGAAGCACTGTGGAACAGGCTCTGCATTGCATTGGAGTTCACATGCTCATTTGGTTGCCATGACAACAGACAACGTTTATAAAGGAGTCTCCTGTCTTTTAGGGACCTTGTTCGAACGGGTGTCAGCACAAAATACAAAACGAAATTATTGAATGTTTAGAGCAAAATGGGGAAGTAGAGTAATGGCATCTGGGGCGATGCTGACTTATCCGTGAATCAGTGTCGTCATCTAGGATCAGATCCCAAAGAGCTCGAATTCGACTTTGGCTCTGGCTCCTGATCTCGGATCAGATTCTGATCCATGTTGGATAAACTGGGTATCACTATCACTGTCATCAGCCGATCAGTGACAAATGAGCAGCGGGTACCTTGCATTGGCAATTTATTATTCAATTTCCCCTGTCTAGAATCAGATCCTCTTGTGCACATTATGTTGTCTTTAGCTTATTGTTAAGTTTTGCTATCTCTCTCTCTCTCTCTCTCCCACCCTCACCTGAACAGATACTATTTGAAGAACAACAACAGTTCTGAGCCGTTGGTACCTGATGAGTTGATTGGTGAACTTCTCAAAGAGTCAACTGTCAACTTTCTTCAATTGAATCCATTTGAAATAGCAATTCAGCTCACTCTGGAGGATTTCCACATCTTCAAACAGATCGAAAGCACCGAGATCGTTGATGACCTGTTTGAATTGAAAAGCAAATATGGAACGCCCGTCCTCACCAAATTTGCAGACGTAAGCAAACACCACACTCACTACCTACCTACCTACCACCCACCTACCTGGTCTGTGCCATTGGGTGGATTTCAATGTTTTGTTTTGTTTTATTTGTTTAACATCAATTTTAACGGCAATGCTTTGCATTTTCCTTTTGTTGGCAGAAGAAAAAATGATATCTGCATAGTTTGGCTACCAACTTGAATTTGCTCATTTGAATGAGAGATGATGTGATGCGATTCAGATGATGCGTCTTCTGATGCATTGATGTGAAGTTGCATGCCATTTTGTGAATTGCATTGCATGGCAGTTGGAACTAGAGCACGCTCCTATTTAAAAAAAAAAAAAAAAAAAAAAAAGGAGGAAAAACAGGTAAAGCAGAAAAGAAACATCGACTGCTTGTTGAGTGCTTTGCAGCCAAGCTGTTGCATCCAGTGGTGGTAAAAAATGGCAGTTGCTCGTGAATTTTTGTCTTGCAAAAATTAATTTTCATGGTTATGCCTGAATAGTGATGTTTGGGCTTCCTGACACAACTTTCATTCATCTGTAGCACATTTTTCTTACCAACACGACTGCCATCACATTCTGAACAGAAACTACGTGAGATGGTAAATGGTAGAGTGTAAAGTTGCAAAAATACAACGAAAATTGTCTTACAATACAACACAATACAATACGATTTAATTTGCTTGGACATTGTCCGGCGCAAATCAATTTTCTTTGTTAATTTTATTTTTATTGTGGTTTAGAAAAGTTAAGCACAGCAGTGCTCTTCTCTAATTCAGTTTTATACGAGGGTCATCCAAGAAGTTCCTGCAACACAGTCGTGGAAACTGCACAAATCATCATTCAAATGTTCACACAGAAAATGTTCATCATTCTTTCCATCACATGCCTTCAATGTTGTCTTCTTTCTACACAATGACATGTTTGCATCGGTTCTGATGCTGTCTGATGTTCCGGTACAGGGTGTCCCGATTAATACTTCTTGTTCCAGCATCCACAGCTGTGTTGAGCTCTTTTGGACTACCAAATGACAGCCCAGGGAGGAGAAACATGAGCACCGAGAACAGGTGGAATTCAGGGGGGTTCATTTTGGCTGGATGCTGCAAACGTTTCCACTTCCGCTTTGTCAGAAGACCAATAACAGCAGTTAACTTGTGATGACATGCATTGGCATGGAGAATGATGGCCTTGGCAATCAGAAACTCGGGGGACTCCGGACAGGTCTCACAGATTGCAGGGATCAGCACACCCCTGAAGAATGGTTGCTTGAAGTCCTGCGTTATTGTCTGTCTTTAGGAACAGCGTACGTTGTTAAATGATCGATAAAAAGCTGTGCACAGGTCGTCGTTTGATTCACTCTGTTCGTTTGTGTCCGAATTGCTCGCAGCTTTCGCAGGGATCATTCTCAATCTCCACCTTCCTTCTCCCATGCGTTTCATCCATTCTGCCACACACGGTAAGAGAGGGCACTCTCACTACATGCCTCCACAAAGGCTACATGCACTTCCCGAGCTGTTTTCCCTCGGGCAGATCCAATCGTAATGTGTCGACTTTGCTCAACTGTTGAACTATTGAAAAACTCTGGCCATGTATCAATCCAAGGTCAGACAATTTGCAATTTTCTGGGCACAAAGGCACAGATGAGAATACCTCACAAAAACACACCGATGGAAAGAACAAGAATTGGGTTACATGAAAAACAAAAGAAAAAGCAAACTTTGGCCTCGCAGGAAAAAATTGAGCAGGTGTTGCAGGAACTTTTTGGATGACCCTCCTATGCTCTGCATTTGGTGAGCCTCAAAACAATAATTCAATTCTCAGAATTGTTGCGCACAATGAATTTTTTTTTTATATATAATTCAATTCTCATGCAATTGTAAACATGAAGTGGCAGTTTGCACATGGGGGCCCATATCTGGTGAAGGGGGTAGGAATGAATTTGTTGTCGAATGCTTTACCGTTATTGCTTGCTTGTAAGGAAGTTGTGTTTTGGGTCACGTTCTTGAAGGGGAAATATACGGGACAGGATATCGCACTCAAACCCAGATAGGGGGACAACTCAAACTGACTTTCCTCGTTGCAATTGGTTCCCATGCCAATGTGTCTTGCAAGGTTTTGACCAACATTTGAGTCAATCAGCTAAGAGACGAGTGAAGAGCGACATCTTGCTGCTTCTGTGTCATTGTTACTCATCCCCATCAACCCCCCACCCCCTCCCCTCCACTTTCTTTGACAAACTGCTGCTGCTGCTGCTGCTGCTGCTGTAATGGTTTTCCCTGACAAGCACGCTCGTCTAATATGTGTGGTGATGCCAAGGATGGGTACGTATTCTACATGGGGTTTTCTACGTGTCCAATCAGGCGTACACAACTGCAGCGTACGTGTCATTGTGAGTACACAATTATGGTAATGCTCTCTAAAAGCATTTCCTGAATTGTGTACGTCGTAGAAAACAAACGTAGAAAACTATTTTCTACGCGCGCAACAAACTCGCGTAGAAAACTATGGATGGTAGAAAACTATGCTTTTTTATTTGTTTTTGTTTTGAATTCCAATTTTCGCCATCATAATACTGTTGGCACCACATATACCTAGCAATTTGAACCCTTCTGTTCAAGGGGGGTACCTTTGGCAAAGTCGATTTTGTTTTTTGTACCTGCCTTAAAGGCTGAAATCTTTTCTTTCAAAATTTTCAAACCATTTGACTCTATCTCAAGTAGTTTTTGAACAGCATCACATTTTCCGAGGTCACTTTTACAAGTCATATATACCCAGCGCTGAATGCATTTTTGCAATATTTTCACCCAATTATCTGCCAAACTAAGCAAAAAATGAATTTTCTGAAATTGCCAGCCGATTCTACACAATTTTTTACATAGGTATGCCAATTTTCAACCTTACCCTACTCGCCGCAATGAAGTTATGACCACCGAAAAACCATTACGAAATGCGAATCTTACTTTATTTTATGCAAAACTTCAATCACGTTTTCTCGCTTTTGCTTTTTCTTGGAATCGAAAAACTTTTTGAAGTGAGATCTCAGGAACTGTGCGTGCTAGAAAGGTGAAAATTGGTGTACTTATGTATAAAAGTCTGAAAATCCGGCTGATGAAGATGGATTTTTGATTTTCTTACTATAAAAAAATTTATGACCATGTTTATACGAAAAATGACTCGCAAAACAAAATTTACCGCACATTGACTTAAATTGCATTATGAATAAACCAGGGCCTAAATTGAAATTCCGGCCTCATCAGCCGGATTTTGACACTTTTTTTTACATGTGTACACCAATTTTCACTTTTCCAGAATGCACAGTTTCTGAGATCTCACTTCAAAAAGTTTTTCCTATTTCCGCTACTAATTTACCTGCTGCCAGAAAACTACGAGAGATACAAGGCTGAAATTTTGCACTGAACATACTCTTATTATGTTTAACAACCCCCCAAAATTTCAGAAAATTCGGATAAGAAACAAAAAAGTTCGTCCGCGAAGGTACCCCCCCCCCCTTAACCTTTTCCAAACCAGACCGAAATAGGGCATGTGGCACCGATACCAGAGCGCCTGCATATGGCGCAAATGTGTCCAGCGCACAAAGACCAGAGGAACTTGTTTTGATGTGGCACCAACACCAGACGCCCCATGCGGCGTCCTCGAATCATTGATGTCGGATACCAGACGCCCCATGAGGCGCGCAGCTTGTTCATGACATTCAAAAGTACTGTCAAAATACGA
>JASGXE010007502.1:0-20876 GCA_030068105.1 Sinentomon sp. SZTP_YWyxl | reverse complement strand
TTTATAAACATCTGGTCCTTCTTGATGATGGCATGATCAAGAGTTCGCGACTGCAGGCTCATGTCTGGTTTTGGTCGCTTTCATCCCACTGACGAAATCTTGTGTTGCAATTGCCTGCCGACTGCTCGCGTTGGAACTGCGTGGGCGGACTGGGTCAAACCTGCACACCAAAAAATACAAAGGGAAGTTGTAGGTACCAACACGCTTTGGACCAACAAAACAGCACACCAAAAAATACAAAGGGAAGTTGTAGGTACCAACACGCTTTGGACCAACAAAAAGAATTTGTTCCAATTTTTCATTTTTTTTCAAAGTGACAAAGATTAGGTATGTTTAATTTTAAAATGTCAGCTGGCAACCCACATGTAGAATGTAGAATTAGTGCTGCAAAGATGTGTGGATATTGCATTATGTTCAACAGTCGTAAAGAAGTAGATGGAAGTTGGTTTTTTTCTCTTGGGGTAATCTAGGGTAAGATTTCACCAGATTTATGGCAAAAACATAGCTACACATTCACAGCCTTGGGTTGAACGCAGACAAGCAAAAGGAGCAAAACGGCTCAATGGGGAGAGCAAGCCCACAACAATTAAATTTTAGGAGAGCAGCCATCCTCACCCCTTCATAGCAGAAAATACACTTATCAAAGTCCAACCCCTCAGGTTCCCCTTTTATACCCAACGCTGGCTGCTCTGGAGACAAAAAGTCAAAGGACTCGCAATTACTAAGGTAAAATTTTTAATGTGAAATATTCAAATGCAATACTTTTGCTGGAAATTTTGAATGAAAATTCCCGGGAATTTTGGGAATATTCCCAGGAATTTTTGGGAATATTCCCGGAATATTCCCTTGGAAACTTTTCAAAGTCAAAAACAGTCAGAAAAATCAATATGAGACTGGAAATATTCCCGGGAATTTTCATTGAAAATTCCCGGGAATTTTGGGAATATTCCCTCGGGAACTTTCCCAGAGGGGCGGGAATATTCCGGGAATATTCCCGGGAATTTTGGGAATATTCCCGGGAATATTCCCTCACTCCGAACACTACAGATACGGATGCAAAGGTGCATAGAACTTGGTCAGATTTTAATTTAATTCAAGATGCAAACATTGTAGGTGTACCTATGCCAATTTAAAAACAAAAGCACAAGCAAACATACCATACAAAAGTAATGGGCAGTGTATCCATCTTGGCTATACAGTTTTCCGTAAATAGCCTCATCATCAATGTTTTGCTTACAGAAGCCACAGAATGACTTTGAAGAGAAATCTTCCATGGAGGAATTAAACACTCTGAGCAAGATGTCCTTGGCAGATGAGAAAAGCCTAAGCATGAGTGAATGTTGTTGTAAAATTTGAGTCTGTCCTGGAATGGAAACAATAGGTAGGTACCAGTTGATTACCATACTTGTGGGGCAATAATAAATAACAACAGGGACAGAAAAAAATGTTGACTTGTTGCAATCGATGTTACCTGGTTCAAAGGTTTGCATGTTTTGCTTTGCAGCTTTTCCACATCTCACAACAAAGAATTTGATGACGGTTTCAGAAAAAAAGATCATTTCAGTACCTACCTATTCGGTTGTCACATTTCAATAATTTCAACAACAGCTTAGGTACCTACACCATCAACCATGCCAGTTTAAATACCTAGTTTTCTATCATTTTGAATGCTTCTCTGGAGCACGACATCGTCGACATCAGACATGGCTTTTTCTATTTTTTCCTCTCTCTCTCAATTTTGATTTTTATAAAATCATAGCTGTATATTGAAAATTCACTTTCGATTTTCCCCACGACTTTCTTGCCGAAGCATCGGCAAGAAAAGATCGAATGTGAGTGTACACATAAGAGTTTTCACCATGCCATGCTCAGTTGTTCAGACACTGTTCAGAGAACATCATCACAACTTGGAAAATTGGGTTCGTTGGAAAGTAAAGTGTATGTTGACTTATACCTCATAGCTCCGCTGATAACAAAACCCTGTTTACTGATCATGCCTGTGCTGGAAATCAATTCCAGCTTGTCACTCCCACATAAAAACTGGATTTCATAACCTTCATGAGGGACGAACGAAAAAGGTGGATGTTGACCAATGGGATATACCTATGGCGTTTCGCGGAACAAGCGAATTATGCGGACAAAAGGTTGGGTTAGGTTGGGTTGAGTTAGGTTTGGTTGGGTTAGATTTGATTAGGGTCGTTTGGTATGCAGGTCTGGGGAGTGGGGACTCAGATAGCACTGCAGCCTCAGTGCGGAAATTCCTCGATTTCCACGTTTTAAAAGGACCCCCCACATGAAATCTTTTCCAAAAAACTCAATTATTGCAAAAACAACAGTTGTGATAAACAACAGGATGTTGACCAATGGGATAAACCTATGGCGTTTCACGGAACAAGCGAATTATGCGGACAAAAGGTTAGGTTGGGTTGGGTTGAGTTAGGTTTGGTTGGGCTAGATTTGATTAAGGTCGTTTGGTATGGAGGTCTAGGGAGTGGGGACTCAGATTAGCACTGCAGCCTCAGTGCGGAAATTCCTCGATTTCCACGTTTTAGAAGGACCCCCCTCATGAACTCTTTTCCAAAAAACTCAGTTATTGCAAAAACAACAGTTCAGTCAACAGTTCAGTTATCCAGAATCTCCGTGGTTGGTAAATAGTTTTCCTACTCACGTCAGAAACACAGTCTTTCCGACTGTTTTCACATGACCATGCTGCGAACTAGAGACCTGCACAGGTACCTACCTACAACCTAGACCCTTGTCCAGTCTGGTCCGTACCCACAGCCCCCATATGCCCGTCCGTACCCGGGCTTTCCTCATCATTCAATCATTCATATCCCTACCCGTGGCTTCCCCGTTCTCATTACAGGTACGGAACCCGCAGCCCACCAACCCTACCCGTCCGTACCAGAAGAATGAGCTGACGCTGACAGCCATGAAGGACCCACAATGGTTGTCCATTGTTCAATTATCTCCATGGAACAAACATGCACAACCTCAAATCCGCAACATGAAACATCCACACACACAACCTCGACAGGTTAAAGAGAATAGTGATTTAATGAGATTAGGCCTACGCAGTCACCGCAGCCTTTTCACTCACGTGACACCTCTGATCTCACACCCGGCCTTGGGTCCTTCTGTAAAGCGGAATCAACGGAATTTGCGGCCGGCGACTGCAGTCAGAATCGGGACGAACTAAAATGCGGAGGTGGACTGGGGTTATTTGGTATGGAGGTTTGGGGACTTAGATTCGCACTGCAGCCTCAGTCCACAAATTTCTCAATTTCCATGTTCTAGAAGGACCCGTCAGAATCTATCTAAGAACCCAAACCTCCAAACAAAACTTTCATATTTCCTAATCTATTCTTTCCTAACCTATTTCCTAACCTGATCCTATGATGAACGTCGCTGTTCACAATTGATGATTGCCTTAATGGCATGAAAACCTGTCGAATAGAGTAAATCTGATACCGATAATCTACAGAACCTAACCAAACCTGACACAATGAAACCGACCAAACACAACCACACCTGTAGTTCCGCATTTTTCTCTTGTTCCACGAGACACTATAGGTATCTCCCATTGTCCGCATTCCGCATTTTAGTTCATCCCAGAAACATCAAACAAACAACGAGACGAACCATTTTATTTAGCCCCTCCACTCTTTTCGTTAACAGGCTCAATGGTGTCATCTTGGGGCGAAGCCACCAAGTACAAAGAGAACATCGGCAAAGATGACCTGCTCTATTCGGTATACTGTATAACGTTGGCAAAAATCACAAAGCGGTTCTCTGAACAGTTTGTGGTCATGTATCCTCAAATTCAGTCGCAGGCATAGGTACCTATGTTATCTGTACGTACATTTTCGAGTTATCAGTTTCTCCATACAATGTCTTGACGTGACAAAAGCGAAGCTGAAAGAGGGCAACCGGCTGAATTTGGGCCCAAAAGAGCAAAAACAATTGCTGGAAATTTTTTTCCATTTTTTGTGTTGCTGGAACAGGAGCATCAACTTGACGTGAAAGCGATCGCTTTGTCAAATGTCAATGCTCTTAAAATTTGTCAGAAAAGTTAAATTGCTATTTTCTGGTCAAGAAACCGGAAGTGACTAAAATGCTGCACCAGCTTAGCTTGCCCTGCTGGAAATGGCCAGGTAAGTGTTTGGTTAGGCTGAGTGGATAGGTTAGTATACCTAATCTAACAATATCCTAACCTATTTGACCATTACCAGCAGGAAAAGCAGGTTTCCAGCAGGACAAGCAGGTTCAGCGTTTTAGTCACACCGCAAGAAACCCGAAATGCCGTCGGTGCTCAGTGGTTGAGGCAGTAGCCACAGCCTTCGAGATTGATTTTGCATTAGGCGTGTCGCAGGTTCGAGTCCAAGCTCAGTATTTTTTCTGAAATATCCATGGCGTTGCCCGTGCTGGCCATCCATTGGCGAAGGAACCAACTTCAAATTCAACTTTGACCCCGCCCAAAATGGCAAATGGTTCATCTCGTGAAAAAAAAATCTCTGGTTCATCCCCCCACGGCTTTGTCGGGTCAGATCGGCTTTTAAATTTTCAATTTCAAATTTGTTGTGACTCAACGACTCAAGACTAAGTAGGCCTACCTGCGGTTTTCGGCTTCTTTTCGCCAAACCCTAAAAAAGAAACAAAGAAAAAAATAAGAAAAAATATAAAAACAAACCGGATATCTAAAACGAAACACATGAAAAACATGGTACGAAACTTCTCTCCATATCTGTCAGTCCATACCCAGGAATTGATCCCAACTCATCCTATCCTTCTGGTCAGTCATCGTGCATCAGTGATGCTGCAAATCCTTCATCAATTGCCCTGTCATCTCCTTATCGCCCACCGGTTCATCAAATCGCCTTGTCCGCCCTTGTAACACGTCTTTTGTCATCAATTCAGTGTCAGTCATCCGGCATCCCGACCCTTCAGCGACTCAGAGTTTATGATGTGACTCGAGACTCAAGTAAGGTTCATGGCTTCTTTTCGCCAGACCTTAAGAAGAAGAAACAACCGACAGAAATGATAAAAACAAAACAAAAAGAACAACTTTCCCTTCTACAAAATCAGTCCATTCCAAGGAAACGATCCAGCCTTCCACCTGGTCAGTCCACACACACACTGCAGTGATGCCACAAATCCTTCATCATTTGCTCAGCATCAGATCAATCATCCTTTGGGCTAGGTTATCGTCGTTACCTACACCTCCTTCGTCCTTCATTCAGTGTCACCTCCTGAGTGCGTCAGACATCCCTTACCACAGTTCATCCAACTGCTCACCATAACATTCGTTAATGTCTAAAACAGGAGAAAAAAAGAAAGAGAAAAAAAGGATGAAGCAAGGAAGCAAAACAACTTCAAAAGAGGCAGCTTTTAAAAAGAATAAAAAAGAAAAGAAATAAAGATGACACAAAGAAATACAAGAAAGAAAAAAGAGATGCAAGTGAATAAAATGAAACAAAGATGAGAACTTCCCCTTTCCAGTGCACAACAACGGGGGAATGGTTCGCCTTGTGTCCAGAGTTGTTCCAACGCTTACTTCATTTTACCCCATTTCAAGTACCTATGAAAAAACCCTATTTTCACCCTAAATTTTCCAAACCTAACATAACCCTAAATTTGGCCTTACAACGTAGCTGCGAGTGTGTACAGGTGCACATAGTTGGAGTCACTTTAGCATTATGTGACATCAACATTCCAAAATGTTGCGTGGAAATGGAGTACAACCGTGCAACAGCAAAGTACCTTCTCTTAGGTGGGTAATCGTTGAACCTTCAGGTTCATCACGTTGGGCATTTTTCCCCTTTTCATGTTAGGGCAAGGCAAAGGCTCCGCCTCGCCGGCTCGCCATGCCTCGCCAAAACAATCCACTCGCAGGCGGATCAACCCTCTTATTATGGGTATTGGGATTTTGCAATGTCTGCTGCAAGCATCAATCAACACAAACATGAGTTTGCAACTATTTTCCCAATCTGTTCATAAATGGTGAATGTAACCAATTTTATTGCTTTTTCTCTGACAATTAAGGTAACTGATTCAAATTTGAGGGGTGTGACTTATACACTGAACCTGATTGTCCTGCTGGCTGCTTGCCTTGCTTTTCCTGCTGGAAACCTGCTTATCCTGCTGGTAATGGTTAAATAGGTTAGGTTATTGTTGGATTAGGTTATCCTAACCTAAACTAACCTCACCTGACCCTGACCTAACCCTAACCTGGCCATCACCTGCAGGACAAGCAAGACAAGCAGGGCAAGCAGGTTCAGCGTTTTAGTCACTTCCAAATTTGAGGTATGGAAAATTTGTTCTGCAATTTTATTAATTCTCATTGAAACGAAGTACCAAGAAAAAATGTGGCTGAAGCACGAAAGTCAACCGGGACCGCTGCAGTCAAAACCACACCGAGGAGCCAGGCTGCAAAAAGTCGGGAGCACGGGAGCATTGCTCCCAGGACGGTTGTGGGCCGATTGGGATCGAAATGGGCTGGAAAAAAACAAGCGGATAGCGACAATATACTCGTACTCCCCATGCTTATTGACCGGTATCGATATCAGATTTACTCTGTTCTACAGGTTTTCATGCCATAAAGGCAATCATCAATTGTGAACAGCAGAGGTTCATCATTTACCAGGGAAGGGAGGGGAAGGGATGGGAAGGGAACGTGACCGTCGGCTGCATTATCGAAAGAAGGGGTAAAGGGAAAAGGAGGGGAAAGGACCGCAAAGATATCATCGGAATGTGGACGGGGCCTAGTCATATAGCAATCATTTCAGACACCCAAGCAGACACACACACACATACACAACCAGGCAAGATCCAACCTTGAGCAAACTCTAACACTCATTTCCTCATGCATACCCAATCACAATCTCAAAAAAAAAAAATACACAAAAGTGGAAAAAACTAGGTAGTAAAAATAGAACTTCCCAAGAAGATAGGGATGCAGGTGGCATGTAAAAAAAGAAAAGAAGCAAAAAAAAGGAAAAAGAAAAAAAAGCAAAAAAGAAAGAGGAAAAAAAACGAGAAAAAAGAGTGAAAAAAAAAAAAACAAAGAGAAAAAGGAGGCAAAAAAGGGGGATCTGAAATTTTGAAAGAAAGTCACACTTTATATTTGAACAACTGATTCGAGAGAAGACCGGCAGGTACACGGAATGAAAGAATAGGTCGGTAGGTACCTACTTCAAGATGATCTTGGATGGCACATAAAGGCAAAGTTTGAAACACGATAAGGGATGAGAGCATTTTAGAGCAATACGTGAGTACCTACCCTATCCAGTGCACTACAATGAGGTAAAGGTTCGCCTTGCGTCAGTCGCGCGGCGAGAGCGCCGTCCGCACCTGCCGGTTAACAAGCGCAGGGAGTCACGGAAGCACCAGCGGCGTTCGCCAGCAGTACGAACACTCCCTCTTCCCAGCTGCGTGAAAAAGGTTTTGCACTGACCACGCAGTGGGGGGCCGCCAACATGGGCCGCCGTCTCCGGGCAGGTTCCCGGCTTAGGTCTGGGCATGGGTCCATGACCCGTTCCCAGACCACAACTTTATCAACCCCATGCATTGCACCAGATCCGAATAGGGCCCACAAGATTAGGCTTTTAAGAACAATCAGGCATATTTTGAGACAGAATTAGTGATTCAACAGAGTTGTGGGATAAACAATTCCAGTCTACAATAGTTCTTGGAATGAATGAAAACTTGAGTATGTTCTTGGAAGGTTGATAAAGGTTAATCTTGAAAGCATGGTCATGTCGACCAATGTAAGCAGGAGCAGCAAGAGTATCAGAAAGACATGACCAACCACCGTGATGTGTGAAAATTTTACTGAGAGCTGAAAGCCTGAACTGAGAACGCCTGTCAGAGAGTGGTGGCCAATTCAGAGAGGAAAGCATTGAAGAGACGCTCGAGTAGGGAGAGAAATCATTCTTTACAAAGCGAGCTGCTCTGCGTTGGACTCTTTCAAGCTCGTGAATGAGAGAGATGTGGAAAGGATCCCAGATTATGCAGGCATATTCCAGGAGGGGACGGATAAGTGAAATGTAGAGAATTTCCTTGGTTGCAGGAGAACAAGATTTGAATATGCGTCTGATTTTGAGAAGAGCAAAATTGGCATTACGTGCAATAGTGTTTATATGCAATTTCCAGGACAGGTCGGATGTCAGTGTTACACCAAGATATTTGCTGGATGTTGAGGTGGTCAAGACAGCGGCCGAAGAAGGAAGGATATAAGAGGATTGAAGGGGATGTAGCTTAGTCGAGAACCGGATGTGGACACACTTTAATGCATTTACTACGGTCCGGAACTCCCAGCTAACTAAGGTCTTCCGACAGAGGCCTTTTACAAGTATATGGTCATAGTTCAAAATACGGCTGGAGCTCCACTTTTTCCCTGGGAATCCGACTTTGGAACTCACTTTGTCATGAGTTAAGAGTCATTACAACCTATTCCCAATTCAAAACAAATTTAAAGAGAAAGATGCTGACTGATCAGCTGTTTTACACTTATCAAGGTGGTCCCCCAGTTACTTAGGCCTTACTCAAATCCTATTGAAATCGGAATAAAATTTCAATTTGAAGCACAATCCATTTGAATTCATTCCAGATTCATTTCACATGAATTGTGTTTCATTGAATTTACGATCAGACAAAAAAAGTGCAAAGATGATCTCCCTCCTTAAAGATGATTTTCCCTATGTAAAACTATGGAAGTCATAATGACTTCTGCAACATGACAAGCTCAAATACGTTTCATAGGCCTACACCCATGCAAAAAAAACTGAATTAGGTATAGGCCCATATCGTAAAAACAAACCAATTAGATATCTATCGCATTGTGTTTTTCACACTAATGACTGAGACATTTGCTTGTGGTTCAGGTTTGAAGCCATGAGCAAACTTCGGAGTGGGCGAGGATTGACTCCAATTCCTGCTCAGACCGGGATAATGGCTTGGACTCGAATTTGTGCCTCGAGTGGATCTCACAGTCAAAAGTGAGCCTGCAAACCACAATTGGACTTTATTCATTGCTAATGTTGTTTCTCTTCAAATTCTTTTCCCAAACTTGTGGTTGTGCTGCTCCTGGAACACTTTCCCACCATTCTGTTTAGGGTCATTGCATTATGCCTAGGATCAAATATCTGCAATTACTGTGCTTGGTAATTTTCTCTACTTCTGTGGTGCTTCATTAAATGGCTATCATCCATTCTCTGCTGCCTGTCACCGATGAATTCTAATCAATGAACTATCTGCTCCCTATGATGTGTGAGGGTGCTGCATGGATCATCCACAACCGTGAGTTTGGTATCATTGAATTTTGATCACAAAATTTAAATTCTTGTAAAATTTTTGTGAAATTGTCGAAAATGTTGAATTGAATTTTTGTGAAATTGAAATTTAAAAAAAAAATTCTTTGGAACAAAAAAAAACAACAAAATAAACGGCCGCCAATTATAATTCAGGCCAAACAGTAAAAAAAAAATAAAAAAAAAAATTTAGCGCAAGGCCCCACTGCAGGCTCCAAGAGTCAAGGGAATCAAGATCATCCTGCAGTAAGTTTACGTCAGATTGAGATTGAATGGTCTTGTAGAGAACACAGTCATCAGCAAATAGCATGATATTCGAAGAAGATATGACATCAGGAAGGTCGTTGATGAAAATAAGAAAGAGAAGAGGGCCTAACACACTACCTTGCGGTACACCTGATGTTACTGGAAAACGTGATGAATTTGCACCACCAAGAGAAACAGACTGTGTTCGGTTGCTCAGAAAAGAATCAATCCAAGAGATGACAGAAGCAGAGAGGCCCAAAGACTGCAATTTGAACATTAGAGCCCTGTGTGGAACAACATCGAAGGCAGTTTTGAAGTCCAGGAAAAGTGCATCAATATCAGTTCCTTTGTCAATGGATGATGCAACGATGTGAGTAAACTTGGCAAGAGCAAGTTCACAAGACCAGCCAGGACGAAAGCCAAACTGACAAGGAGAGATGGAATAAGTGGCATGAAGAAACTCTCTGATGTAGTCCGAGACTAGCTTTTCCATAAGCTTGCATACACAAGAAGTGAGACTGATAGGACGGTAATTAGCTGGAAGTGAGGGATCGCCGTTTTTGAACAGAGGCGTAATTCTGCCAGATTTCCATGCCTGAGGTAGCTCAACACAAGAGAGGGACTTGTTGAATATAAGATAGAGATAGGCAGAAAATTCAAGAGGGAAAGATTTCAAAAGAGATCCCGGAAGTCCATCAGGACCAGAAGATGACGATTTAGATTTCCGAATAGCAGATGATATAGAAGAAATGGTTATCGAGAAAGTTGGATACAGTTTCGGAGGAATGGCAGTGGCTGGAAAGGCAGAAGTATCAAAAGTGGCAGCAGAATATGTGGAAGAAAACTGATGGGCAAATGCCTCAACCTTTTCGGATGGTGAACTTGCTAGGCCATCTTGAAGGTTTAAAGACGGGATACAAACTGAACCACGGAACCTGTTATTCACCTGCTTCCAGGAATTTTGCAAGGTTCCACGGGAGTTGGAGTTGCATGAGCCGGACCTGAGAGAAAGACTAGAAAGGAGGTTATTTTCATGGTGAAGTTTTGCAGCAGCGAGGTCAGAACAGAGAGAATCATAGATTCTTGAGTAAAGCTCAGAGTAGTGGCGAAATTTTTAGTATTTTCTGCACTGACGAGAAAGATGGCGAATATGCGGCGGGTGGTTGAAGGAGAAGGAATTGGTTCTGGGCCTAATGAGGTGAGTAGGCACAAACTGACTGATGCCGTGGTGAATTATGGATTCAAAATCGCACCAGAGCGGGTTGATGGATGAGTCCAAATACCTATCACGAAAAGAGGGAAATGATCTGAGCAGGAATTCAGAAAAACCAACATTGTCCATTCCCTTGAAGTCTCTAATCAGGACAGGCGGCTCCAAATCATGAGGTGGGACCGACAGGTTCAAAATTAGTCGAACAGTCAAGTGATCACTTATGCCTGTTTCCACCCACAGAGACGGAATTTAGAATGTGGACAGGCCGCATGAGAAAAATGTCCAAGATAGAGTTAGAAACAGGACGAGTGGGAACCTTGTCCAATTGATCAAGGCCGAAGTCAAAACAGAAATCGGTTGCAGCTCGATTGACAGAGAGACCATAACAGCAATTAGGCTTGGGGGAAAGAGTATCCCAATTCAAATCTGGAAGATTGAAATCGCCAGCAATGAGCAAGGGAGTCATCAAATCGGCAAACAAATTAAGGTACTCTAACTGAGTGGTTATTTCATGGAATATCTTAGGAGAGGAATCTGGAGGACGGTAGCCACCAACAACATAGAACGGTTTACCTAATGATTTCAGGGCCAGGGAACATATTAGAAATTCCTGTGAAGAACTGGTATACCTATATAAGGGAAGAAATGAGTGAGCACCGTATCGCAACTAAGACACCACCGCCAAATCTGCAGCGGTCCCTGCAGTACACAGTGAAAGATGCTGGAAGGAATTCATGGGTGCCAATGCTGTCATCAAGCCAAGTCTCTGTGAGGACAATGATATCAGGATCATGCATTTCGAGAAGTGTTGCGAGCTCAATGGATTTATTGCGAATGCTGCGGCAGTTCAATTGGAGGACAGAGAAGTAAGAATTGCAAGATCTTGTCTGGGGAGAACACGAGGGTATGCCAGGATGCCTATCTGTGTGCAAATAACAATTCCCCTGAACATCAGAGAATTCAGAAAAGGAAGCAGAGGTAAATGGATCAACCAGTATAGCGAGAGACGAAAGAGTGAGACAAGATTTAGGCCTTTTTTAAGCCCCAGGTAGGAGGTCTTCGGAATGAGCGCGGGCAGTTTCCCAACAGCGAGCTTGAGAAGGGTTGGCATATGCTGTGGAACAGATTCCCGAGAACCCTACTTCCATGATGATTGAGATGCAGGTGATCTGCGGCAAGAAAGTTAGAAGGGAGCCAGCAATTAGCATCCAGGAACGAGATGCCCAACTGTTGGCAGAGTGCAGCGATTCTGGAATTCAAGAGATACAGAGACTTTAAAGGAACACGATCATTAGCAATGACGGCGGAAAAGATCAATCGAGCATCAGGAAATTGATTCCTGCTGCTGTGAAAGAGATCAGACAGATTGCGAAGAACAATTTCTGGAGAGGCGCCATTGAGGAGATCATTGACACCACAATGAAGAAGAATAGTGGAGTAAGCTTGGCGTTGGGAATTTGGAATGGCCTTCAAAGAGGATGACACCCTGGAAACAGTGGCACCAGGAATACAGCGGAATTCAGTTCCAGAGGCCGGAAGACAGTTCGAATGCTTGATCATAGAATCCCCAATGATGAGCAGAGTCCTGGAAGGTTTTCCTTTCCCTTTGACTTGAGATGGTCCCGATTCAGAGTTAGATGGTGCTGAGGAATGCGTTGTGCATGGGTGTTTGATAGATGGAGAGAGGTTGGTAGGAGTAGACATAGTAGATCTGGCTACAGACCTGGATGACCAAGAAGGCTGAGGAGACTTAGGCAAGGAGAGAGATGGAGGCTGCACAGTATCTGGATCAACAGAAGTAACAGCGGACCCCATGACAGAAACCTTCCAGGCAGGAATGACCTTTGTTGGAATGGAAGTCCCGGAACAACCGTAAGGAGCTGCGACTGCACCAGCATAGGAAAGCATGCCTGGAACAACTCTAGGCGCATGCTCAAGAGGTGGGAATGCAGAAGGAAGAGAAGCACAAGGTCCAATGGGTGAGGCGATAGAAGGAACATCCGAGATTGAAGTGGCCGGAGTAGTGAGAGCGTGCCGTGGCTGCAAATGTCAATATTTTGGTCGAGGTTAGGTTTGAAAAGTACGGAAGCGTCTTGGGCCCATCAGAGAAACTTCTTTTTTTTCGATTTTTTGAAAAGTCGGAATTCCGAGAAAAATCTTGGAATTCTGAGAAAAATCTCAGAATTCTGAGAAAAATGTCGGAATTCTGAGAAAAAAAAGTCAGAATTCTGAGAAAAATCTCGGAATTCTGAGAAAAAAGTCAGAATTCTGAGAAAAAAGTCAGAATTCTGAGAAAAATCTCGGAATTCCGAGAAAAATCTCGGAATTCTGAGAAAAAAAGTCAGAATTCTAAAGAAAAAAGTTGGAATTCTGAGAAAAATGTCGGAATTCTGAGATTTGAGAAAAATCTCGGAATTCTGAGAAAAAAATGTGGTCCCTGAAAACTACACAGCCGGACAGGACTGCCGGACAGCCAGATCGGACCGCCGGACCGACCCGGACGGGTTAGGTTAGGTTAGATTAGGTTAGAATAGACTATCCCTAATCTCACCTAACCAAACCCGTCCAGGTCAGTCCGGCGGTCCTGTCCGGCGTTCAGGGACAACTGAGAAAAAAGTCAGAATTCCGAGATTTTTCTCAGAATTCCGAGATTTTTCTCAGAATTCCGACTTTTTTCTCGGAATTCTGACTTTTTTCTCAGAATTCCGAGATTTTTCTCAAATCTCAGAATTCCGACATTTTTCTCAGAATTCCGAGATTTTTCTCAGAATTCTGACTTTCTTCTCAGAATTCCGAGATTTTTCTCAGAATTCTGACTTGTTTCTCAGAATTCTGATTTTTTTCTCAGAATTCCGAGATTTTTCTGAGAATTCTGACTTTTTTTCTCAGAATTCCAAAATTTTTCTCAGAATTCTGAGATTTTTCTCAGAATTCCGAAATTTTTCTCGGTCCTCGGAATTCCGACTTTTCAAAAAATCGAAAAAAAAGCTTCTCTGATGGCCCCAAGACGCTTCCGTAGAAAAGAGATCAAAAATTCTCTGCAATATAAAAAAAACCAACCATGCCCATATTTTGTTACTTGATGTTGCTGTCAGCAGGGATGGGTAAGAATACCTAATACTTAAGTATAATACGTGAGTTTTCTACGTATAATATGTCGCATTATACGTAAGTATAAAAGTGTTTTATATGTACGTATTATACGTGTGCAAAAATTTAACATGTGTGACACATGACTCGAGGGTGGAATTTAACAAGGAATTCAATTCTGAAGTTATTTCACAACTCAGGGCAGTTTTGGAGGAATTAAACGTGAAAAAGTTGTCGGAAATGATGACGATCTCAGGAAAGGATAATCATTACATATTAAATTGCATTTTTAGATTTTTGTCTAAAATGATGCGCTTTCTTTTCAAAACAGGCCACATTGTTGTACGGTGTGGGCTGTCAACGAAAATCAAGAAAAATAATTGCCATTTTCTCCCGAATTTTCGTCCGAATTGAAAATTCCCGAATCCTATGCTCTGCCGATGATACCTACATTGCATCGATGAACCATAAGCTGTCCATGTCCTCAAATGCCAGGATTTTCATTCCCATTTCACTACCTACTGGATTCTTGCTTGCATGTGGCAGAATTTTGATCAGCCTTTTGTTTTTGTTTTTTTCAACATTTGCAGATCGTGCGGATTTTCTGCCACATGCCCTGCTCTTATCTTGGACGAACGTTTTTTTAGTCTGCACTCCAGCAAATAGTAAGGCAATCATCAATGGCGAGCAGCAAAGTTTTTAGAAAACAGCAAAGTTCATCGTATAGGTCCTAGGAAAGGGAAGAGAAGGATAAGCGACTGTTATGCATCGTCTGTAAGGAAGAAAGGGTAAAGCAAGGAGGGGACAGGAGTTCGGGAAATATATCGGAATGTGGACGGAGACTGTGATTCGACATTCAATATGTAACGGACAGACAACAATCACACACACAACACAAGAACACCTCCGCCAAGTAAGCATCATCAACCAGCACACACCACAGCCATTCACAATCTCAAATGAAATATGCAAAAAAGTGGATAAAAATGAAACACTCGTAAAGATGAAAGAAAACGAAACAGGCCTTGACGATGAAATGATCGTGATCTAACAATGATGAAGCAATTATTGTGATAAAACGATCGTGCCACGATTCCATGGTTACGGTACCCAGTGCACTATGCCAGCTTTCACTTCAATGCATCATGCATTCGTACACAGTTAGGTGGTTTCAAGCATGTGTGCTTGCCATTTACTGGCTGTCACTGCTGAGTTGTTTTTCTGGTAATGGCAGATATCTGGACCTCCAGGCTGTCAGACAAGAAAGAGAATTGGCACAGGAATATTGAGTCGGCCCAATGAAGTTGGGTAAGGCAGCCCCGGATTGAATCCGGCAGTCAGGATTAAGGATTTCCTTTCTCATTGCCACCATTCTTGCATCCATTTGCGGCTTAACAAGGTTGTCGCCAGTGATGTTTGTAATTTGCCTTCGCCCATTGTTGTCATTTTTGGTCGCCCATTGTTGTCATTATTGGTTTTCTTAAGTTTTCTGTGCACTTCTCCCTTTTCAAGCATCAACTTCAGGCAGCGTTAACTTTCACATGATTGGTGCACATGCACATTTTTTGAAATGCATTTTACAATGGTGTGTGACTAATACAATCTTGTGAGGCCAACTTGAAACAATAATTGCGGGGCTTCACAGGTCAACTGTTTTATATTTTTTCTTTCATTGATGATGATGCCAGTCATTATTTTTGTGTAGGTTAGTACCTTATAAAAAGGATGTCAGCAGGAGCAGCTTTTTCTGCAAAAATGAGGTATCACTCGTTCGCGTAATACACACGTATAACACGTGGAGTTTTATACATTTACCCATCCCTGGCTGTCAGTGTTTGAAAATTGCCATCCTTTGCCCAGCCACAAAAAAGTCCTGGCATGATGTTTGCAGAAAGCAGAATTTATCGTATATTTTCCCTGAAAACTTTCATTTTGTCCAATTCATTCAGGGAAAAAAAACCCAAAAAAAAAAGAACAACACTGCTTGCGTCAGTCACGCGGCGTGTGACAAGACAAGACAAGACGTAAGGTATGATGCCTTCTTTTCGGCAAAAACCAACAACCTAAAATTAACTTTCGACTAAAAAGACAAAACAATTATTGAAGAAAAACATCTTTCACTCACTCACAAAACCCCAGCGCAACACAAAATTACATACCTACATTATAGAAATACCTAACCACTATCTCGTCCAACTCAAACCTGAACCACAAAGCAAAACATAAGTTTAAGTCAGGCCTACCTACCTACCTAAAGACAAAAATGAATGAAAGCGAAACAGAAAAACTTAGCTTTGAATTTTAGCTTTGAAATTTGCTCAGCGTCAGATCAATCATCTCCCGGGCTAGGTGTCATCATTGCACATCCTTCGTCACTCACTCAGTGCCATCTCCGGAGTTCGTCAGACATCCCCCTCCACAACTCGTCCAACCGTCGACCCTCCCGTCCGGAATCATCAGAAAGGAAAATCACGGTACCTATCTGTCAGGCCTCCCTTTGTTCACCTTGACGTTAGTAAATAATCTAAAGAAGGAAGAGAAAAAGAGAGAGAAGAAATTGAATGAGAGAGGAAAATGAATAAAGGGAGGAAGCCAAGCAACTTCAAAAGAAGCAACTTAAAAAGAAGAAAAAGGAAAAGAAATAAAGATGACATAAAACAAAAGAAAGAAATAAAGATGCAGAAAATGAATAAAATGAAATAAAGATGAGAACGTCCCCTTTCCGGTGCACTACAACGGGGGAAAGGTTCGCCTTGTGTCAGTCACGCGGCGAGAGCGCTGTCCGGCAAAGGCTCGGTTAACTAGCGCAGGGAGTCACGTTAGCACCAGCGGCGTTCGCCAGCAGTACGCACACTCCCTCTTCCCAGCTGCGTGAAAATGGTTTTGCACTGACCACGCAGTGGGGGGCCACCAGCATGGGCCGCCGTCTCCGGGCAGGTTCCCGGCTTAGGTCTGGGCGTGGGTCCCCGACCCTTTCCCAAACCTCATGTATATCAACCCCGTGGCAATGCACCAGATCGGATCCGAAAAAATAGATAAAGAAAAACAAAATCTCCAACCACCCTCACTCCTAGGCAGCAGAAACCTTTCCCTTCCACTTCACAAGATATTGCTTCGCATGTTCCACCCACAGGTCTGATTCCTTCTCCCTCCCTATTCCCAGTCGCTCACGAACAAGCGCCCATTCCTGCTCTTTGTTAGTACCCCTGTCCACATCCATCCACCCAGAAAAACGTCTCTCTTCAATCATTGACTTGCACCACAGGAATATGTGGCACAAGTCCTCTGACTCTGCCCCACAGAGCCTGCATTCCTCCTTCCCATCCACCCAACGCAACCGTCTCGCAGTTTCTAGAGCACCCACCCTGGCCCGAAACAACAAGTCGCTGCCAAAAGAACCATCATATATTCCATCCCAACTCATTTGATCCTTTGCAGAATACCCAGTCAGTGAGCTTTTTTGTGACACTTCTCTTCTCCACCGATGCCACTGCTCCTGTTCAATCTCTCTCCTTTCTCTGCGTACACAATCTTATTCGGATTCCAGATCCATGTACCTGCCCCACCCTAATGTACCCTTCCCCACCTTTCAATTTGACGAATCCGTTTCTGCCATGATGTTCCACTACTCATTGCCTGCACATACATGAAAACCTTCTTCGCAAACCGGTCCCGATCCATGTATTGCAGCCTTGCCAAGTATCCAATCTTAGCTCTAGCTTCTCTCACCTCAAAACTTGCACATGCCCACTCTCCATCCAACCCAGCTTGAGATACCAGCCTATTATCCGGGTGTGACTAAAATGCTGAACCTGCTTGTCCTGCTGGTCTTGCTTGTCCTGCTGGAAACCTGCTTGTCCTGCTGGTAATGGTTAAATAGGTTAGGTTATAGGTAGATTAGGTTATTCTAACCTAAATTAAGCTCACCTAACCCTGACCTAACCCTAATCTGGCCATTACCAGCAGGACAAGCAAGACAAGCAGGTTCAGCGTTTTAGTCACTTCCCTATTTCCCCCCATGGCCCTCAAACCAACATCTCTCTGGACACTGTTCAAAAGGCCTTCAACCCCCGCTCCCAAACATAATACCTCCTGACCATATGTCAGAGCTGGCACCACAGCACCTTTCCACATCCATCTCATCATTTCTGGACGACACAATGCCCACTTACCCATACTTTTCGTCATTCCACCTAACCTCCTTGCCTTTGCCCTAAGCCCTTGCTTGAATGTTGCAAGATAATCCTCTGTGTCTGAAAGCTCCACGCCCAGGTATTTATAGCATCCCACCCTCTCAATCTCCCAATCCCCCACAACCAAGCCTCTATCTCCCTTCCAGTTTCCCGAGAAATTCACAACCTTCGTCTTTTCTTCACTGAACAACCACCCCTTTTCTGCCCCAAATCTGGCCGTCTCACTCATCAGCATCCTCAAATCCGACTCACTCTCACCCAGCCACACAATATCATCTGCCAGGAATAACCCCGGTAGCGTGAAGGACTGGCCATGCCCCCCACCGGACCAATCCCACAACTTGAAGCCAAACTGCCCTCCGAGCTTGTCGATACTCTCTTCCAACTCCCCCAGTACCAAAATAAAAAATAAAAAGCAATGGTGACATTGGGCAACCCTGACGAAGGCCTGATTCACACTGCACCCCATGTGAAGTGCAAATTTTGAGTCGTTTGCAACAAAATTTTGAATTTGAATGTGAAAGAAGAAAAAGAAGAATGGAGGAAGACTCGCAGCCGGGCTTATGGGTCTTCAGATAAATCAGACAACCATTCATTTGGCTCGAGGGCGGAGGGAAATTGGCATTTGGCAGGTCGCACTTGTGCACGCAAGAGCCGGAAAATCGCTTTTTGCTGTTCCACCAAACAAGAACTTCATTTTCGGAAAAAATGCGCCGTGATTTTTGCACTTTTCTTGGCCGACAACTGACATTACCGAAAAAAAGCCTGAAGAATTTAAAGTTGCTGTCAAAATCCGCATAGCAATCACCAAAAAAACGCTCTCACGCAGCTGGGAAGAGGGAGTGTGCGTACTGCTGGCGAACGCCGCTGGTGCTTCCGTGACTCCCTGCGCTAGTTAACCGGCAGTTTTCGGACAGCGCTATCGCCGCGCGACTGACGCAAGGCGAACCCATTCCCCCGATGTAGGGGTCGTAGGAAGTGGTCCTACTGCTACCTGGTCCTACCGTAACCTGGTCCTACTCATTTTTAGTCCTACCGTAACCTGGTCCTACCGTAACCAAGTCCTACTGTAACCAAGTCCCACCGTAATCTGGTCCAACAGTAATCTGATCCTACCGTAATCTAGTCCTACCGTAATCAGGTCCTACAGTAACCTGGTCCTACCGTAATCTGGTCCTACCGTAACCAAGTCCTACCGTAATCTGAACCAACCGTGACCTGGTCCTACCGTAATCTGGTCCTACCGTAACCTGGTCCTACCGTAACCAAGTCCTACCGTAATTTGAATCTACCGTGATCTGGTCCTACCGTAACCTGGTTCTACCGTAACCTGGACCCACTGTAACCAGGTTCTACCGTAATTTGGACCTACTGCAATCTGGACCTACCGTAATCTGGCCCTACCGTAATCTGGCCCTACCGTAATCTGGTCCTACCGTAATCTGGTCCTACCGTAACCTGGACCTACCGTAACCTGGACCTACCGTAACCTGGACCTACCGTAATCTGGTCCTACCGTAACCTGGTCCTACCGTAACCTGGTCCTACCGTAACTAGGTCCTTTCGGAATCTGGTCCTACAGTAATCTGGTCCTACCGTAACCTGGTCCTACCGTGACCTGGTCCTACCGTAACTAAGCCCTACTAGGATCTGGTCCGAAATGCAGGCACAGTTTCGCAATGGCAGTTGTGTTGTTTTGATACTGGTTCTCAAAAGTACCCCGCTGCAAATAAATGATGAATCACGAAAGACAGAAATCAAACCTAACCTAACCTTACCTAACCCAACCTGGCCTAACCTAAAGTCTTTGAGAAACTTCTCCACTTTCGTTTACTGAATTATCTTACATCTGCTAAGATATTGCATGGCAGTCAACATGGCTTTCTTCCTCAAAAGTCCACCTCCACTGCCATAGTTGAGCTTGTATCATATGCATCTGAGGCTATCGATAATGGGCAATTTTGTGGCTCAGTATCACTTGATCTTTCTAAGGCTTTTGATAGAGTTAACCATCCTTTGCTCTTACAGAAACTTTGGAAGTATGGGGTTCAGGGTTGAGCATAGGGGGGGGTAGGGGGGGTTACCCCCCCTGGCCTTCGGCCGAGGTTACCCCCCCCCCCCCAGCCTTTTTCCGACGGTACCCTTGGCCGAAGGCCAAGGGTACCATCGGAAAAAGGTGGGAAAAGAGTCCTGGTGTGTGTGCAGGGCACACACCAGGACTTCAATAGGAGCAACATTGTTTCTTTGTACTTTCTGTTTTGTTTGTTTTGTTTTGTTTTGTTTTTTAATTCCAAAAATCAAAACGAGAACATGATGTTATTTTATATTTTCTCCAACAAAAATTAAGACAAACATTTTTGATAAGAAAAACATTTTTTCATTTGATTTCATTCAATTGTAAGGTCACTCATTGTAAAGATTTCAACCAACCTCGCAAAAATCCAAGATCACGACTCACATCCAGTGAAGATAGAAGGATCAGATCATCAGAACCAGAAAAAATATCCATTCCATCCACAGTTGAGATGCAGAACATACAAGTGCCACCGGATGAAAGAAATTGTACCAAATTAAGTTTCAAGACATGGCACAGAACAATATAATAATTCAGTTTCGTGATTCCTAGATAAAAGTTTTGATTCCCCTGCCGGAAAAAGGCTAGGGGGGTAACCTCTGCCTTTGGCCGAGGTTACCCCCCCTCTACCCCCCACCCTAGAATGTTGCTGTCAAAGTCCTTCCTGGTGTGTGCCCTGAACACACCAGGAAGGACTTCAATAGCAACATTCTGTTTCTTTTGTAATTCCTGTTTTGATTCCCCTGCTGGAA